>JAQQZZ010110607.1:0-15476 GCA_030265115.1 Mopalia vespertina | reverse complement strand
CAATGGGTGAAGGAAACCACCCTCGACACCACTGGCAACAAAGAAAGACAAGACGGGACAAATACAGGACAATAACAGGACGCATTACAGACACCACAAAACAGATCGGCTCCCTGTTCTCCTTTAGTTCTGAGAGCACCATGAAGCTCCCTCCAACCACCCGCCCAGTAGAATTTGAAAGTGGTGCAAGTTAGCATGATAGTCACTGCATGTAAACATAATCTGTTAACTGTTACATCTATGTTAATCATGACTGTTTGCCACTTTGTATTCCAAACTCAAAGTTATTTAGTTATAACTTAAATGTTGCTCTTTTGGGTTAAAAGAGTGTTTTCCTGCATTTAATATTTGGCACTGGAGCAATATTAATTCTCCAACAAAGGAAAAGGATTTAATTTTTATGTTTGTTTTAGTGTTGGCAATTACCATTGAAGTAGTCTATCATCATATAAGTGAAATTACCCTTGAGAAAGTGGTAATCATCAATCAATCAATTAAATTTGACTTCTGCTGATATGTGCTTGGTTCAAGTACCATATAATATGTACCAAACTCCAGGTTCATAGATAAACACAATCCCAATCTAAAGCACAATAAAAATTCATATCAATAACATTGTGGTTGACTTGAGCTAAAGTCACCAGGGGATAAAAACTCTATTTTAGCTGATAAACAATTAATGTTTCCCTTTTAAACTACGAATATTTAATATTTTATCGAAATTCAATATTAATTAATAATTAACATTAGTAAAAAAAAAAAGGGTTTTCATGAAATCAAAGGGCTGTGAAAAATTGTAAATCAACAATTTTAAGTAAAGGGTACTATTAAAAGAAAATGACTTCTATCTAGTCCTGAGTACACAAGAGAAGTATAGCAAGATTAACATCCACCAGTATAATACACATTAATAGTAACTGATATGATACATGTACATAGTGCTTCACCCTTCAGCTTGGTCACATGAGAACTACATGTAGGGTCATGTCAGTACAACAAAAAATGTCCACGGAAACAATGTCTAAATATTCATGCCCTGAAGATAGCCAATCATTGCTCTTTCCATTCACACAAAATGAGTTTGATTTAATAGGGTTTAACAATTAACGTAAGGTTATTTCACTCACATGACATCACACCAGCCCAATGGGTAAATGAAACCCCCCTCGACAATCACAGGAAATAAAGGACGCAATATAACAACATCAATACAGATCAGTTTCTTGTTGCCATTTACCCTTGAAATCAGCAGGCCTACAGGATGCTCCCAGTCAACCCTCCACAGGGAACAACTCTTCTTTACTTTAATAAATTGGTAAACTTAATCCCCCCCCCCCCATCTCTGCGATTGCCAGATCCACATCAAGTGACAGTCTGAAATACATGTACCTGTAACCCGATATTGACAAGGAGACTCGACCCTGTGAGATGTACAGCGTAACAGGGAAGGAGGATCAGTAGTAGGTCATGTTTACCACTGAACACAGCTGAAGTTTTAAACTCCACCCATACGGAACTGGTCTTGAGAAAAGTAAATGATTTTGTTGCATGTCTGGGAGATGTTAAGGTATCTGTAGAATGTGTGAAGTATTATATATACGCCACCAGGCCATCAACCCCAATTATAGGCCATAAACAGTAGACCATAATAATCAGTCTCTCTATAGATTACACAATGTGCCTGTCGGTTAGCCTTCATTGAGTTCCAATGTTAAACACCATCTCAGCTGTTGTATCTAGTCAAACAAGACGTCTCTTTTTTTTTTTTTTTGTCAAAGTTTATTACAACTGTGGCAACCTTGTGTCGGTGGTTAACAATAGATGACATTCCACACTCCAGAGGAAGTGAAGCCGACAAAACCATGTTCCCATGATTCCCTGATATCCTTGTGCGTCTGTCTGAAGGAAATACCAGTTAGTTTGTAAACTGTTCAAAACATGTCCAGCTCAATTTGTGCCCATCATTATTCAACCTTTTCTACTCTATATTAACCTCAGTGGTAACAAAACAAATCAGTCATGTAGGATAGATTGGTTGTCAGTATAAAGTAAAGGGAAATACAGTGAAAACATCAATTATTCCTTTTATTTAAAAGGAATAGTCTCTCCACAAACAAAATGCAGATCTATGGTCAAAGATTTTTTTATAATAACCTATAACACATTTACTTTTTTTTTTAACTTTCAAGCCATAGCCTTATCTGATGACTGGGAAATGTTGTCAAGGAGAGTTATCATTGACAGAATATCCCTATTTATCCTCTAGTGGTTTGGGCCATAATCAATCCCTCTATGCAAGACTTCTGGTTATTTGGATTTTCAAATTTCAAACTTCTGTACATACTTTTAGCTTGGACAGTGCCACATATGGAGGAATGCATGTAACGTAACCAAATCAGGTCTTCGGATCGTTTCCTTAGTAATGGAGTTCTAAAAAATTCAGAATATCAAATAGACCTTCCAGAAATAAAAATTATGCATTCAAACTACATGTACTGTGCACTTATGTACCATGTACAAATTCTATCAGCATATCCATGGAGACAGAACTTTGTCCACCAGCCATGTGACAGTCACATGACAATAGTTTGTCCTGCACTTCAACAAAGGGAAACTAGCACATGTCCTGGTCTCCTGGTTAACTGGATGGTGTCCTTGGATTAGTTCCTGAAGTCAGACAAGGTCACAATCGGTGTTGATCTATAACAAGGATGCTTTAATTAGTTAGCAGAGGCATTGTTTATCACATAAGCCTGTAATTACACTGATGTTTTTGTGTAACAAACGAGTAGTGTAATTCTAGCTTTATTTTAATCATTGTTTCGACACTTATTATATCATTGATCATTACATGTTATGTAATTATGTTTACAGAAACATTGAGTAAAATGAAGCCTTCTGTGTTTGGAACTACTTCGTCTTGTTCACTACATTGTGAGAGATTTAATCATTACATTGACCATTACATGTTATGTAATTATGAATACAGAAACATTGAGTAAAATGAAGCCTTCTGTGTTCGGAACTATTTCGTCTTACATTGTGTGAGATTTAATGTGGTTAAAACAGAAGACTACTAAACAAAGTTAAGGGGATTGTTTACTAAAAATATCTACATATAAAGCATACATATATGAGAATTGAGATATTCTATGAGTGGAACTAATAAGTTTGACCATTAAAAGGTTTTTGTCATTACATGTAATCATTTGGAAAACAAAAATCTGGCAAACTAAAATTGACAGAATAAATCATTAATCTAAGTTTTACATGAAACAAACAATGTTACAGTGAATCAATCTCATTAATCTAAGTTTTACATGAAACAAACAATGTTACAGTGAATCAATCTCATTAATCTAAGTTTTGCATGAAACAAACAATGTTACAGTGAATCAATCTCATTAATCTAAGTTTTGCATAGAAACCACAAAATCTGAGTGAATCTGGCATGGAAACCGCATACCAAGAGTGATTTCAGCACAATTGGTTCCTTTGGTTAAAACACCAAATCTTTAGTGAATGAATGCTTTATCTTAGTTTTGTGTGGAAAAACAAATCTATAGCAAATTTTTTTAAGCATCCTCAGAAAGAAAGCGGAAAACACAATTTAGAACCAAAAACAATCTATATGTTACTTCAGACTCTTAGTAAACAAACAATAGCTGCATACCATAACCAAACAGTCTGTGACAAACATCAAATTCAACCGAGAAACAAAGCCATGATATAAGTAAATTGTCAGCACTTTATAGTTTTCATGAAAAGATTAGATCACAATTAGTAGGGTTAAAAATATATCATGGATGTCACTTGCTTTATTTTGTAAGACAATGTCTGACTACACAGGTGAGTAAGACTCCAGTATACAGCATGTACAGGAAATAATCAAAGAAGAAGGCTGCTCTTAAGTCGTTAAAAGCACAGAGGTAAAGAACAAGTTACCACTGATGTAACAATTCTACCCCAGGTGAATTTAACATATATTAGCTATTCTGATAGGTCACATATGGGACTGCACTTGACCTGCTGTTATACAAATCCATTTATGTAAATCTTTGACAAGAGCCCCCAAGTCTAGCCCATAAATTAAAGGAGACTAGTATTATGGCATGTAGTCAGGCCTTAGAACATTCACAATAAACATCACCAGGAGCCAGTCAGGTCAACATTCATACCTTTTAACCTTACTTCTGATATACTAATAATGTGACATACATTAGAATAGATTCACACCTGTGAAATATCAAAGAGAAACTTGATCAAAGTGAACATGTACATCCTCTACATGACCTGGGCACAGTTGCACTTAAGTATCAACCTCAACAAGATGTCAACATGACCCTTATTCTACACTTTTATTCCTTATGAATATTTACTTTCCCTTTAACGATCCACTTAAAAGTAAAGCAGCACCTGTTGCCGATACCTTGTTTATATTCTTAAAGTAGGCCACACAGCTTATACACATCTTTATTTACAGGTATTTTTAATGTTTTTGCTATTTTACACAAGGGTACATGTATATTATTGATATGACATCTTATTATATGTGATTAGTGGAAAACCAGAAAGAACTCTTTTGAAAAAACACAAGATTGTCGAAATCAACAGGTATACACTTCTCTGATACACAGACTGTATGGGGATATATCCACGATTCACAAACTCACTTGTAATAGTAAATTTATACTAGTACAGTTACCACAGTGGCACAAGGGTGTTGATTAATTAAAATCGATGAATCATATGATCTCATGTTCTAGATAAACTGTCAGAGACAAGTTTCTAAATAGATCTTAATCTTGAGTTGTTATGGGTAACCTACAGATATCTTGAAAGGAGGTAATGACCGTTTACATGACCAGTATATAAAGTATTAATAATAGGAATATATACGTCCATGCATCTATTGATCATTGATCACAATTTTACAAGTCTTATAAGAGACAAAGATAAAGAGGCTTTAAAGTTATTAAGTTATTTTTGATTTCATTTCCTCTTTCCTTTAACTAAAATGCCTACATTTTGTATTTTATTAATAAAATGAGACAAATACTGGTTATTCAGCATTAGCCTGTGTTATACGACAAATTTATGCATTACTGGAGTTTTAATTAAACCAGGCGATTGACATTATGTATTAAAAACCAAGTATGAAATTTCATGTAATACACTAGTTGGAGTTAAGATTCTATTTTTGTCACAGAAAACATCTTTTTCAAATCTATCTACTTAACAAAGAAAGTTTACATTTTTTCTTTCATTTGGGTATTATTTTTCTCTCTTTGTCTCATACACTATTCAAGCACACTACAACTGCTCTTAGACTTCTCGATCAGCTGGTTCCTATCATAGTTTCATTGGCGTCAGCCAAGGTTGCTCCATCTTTTATACACTATATATACATTTTGTCAACAGGAGGCCAAAGTAAGGTGAAATATTTACAAAATGTCTCTTAAGCTACATATGTTAACACCTACTCTACAGAGGAGTTTATCTAAATCAAGTTCCACACTAGTGCTTCACATATGGAAAATCTATTGGCACTTTCTCTACTATGTACATGTACCAATGTAAAAGTCAGTCCAGTCAAGACATAGGCTGCAGATATCACCTACATGACATCCATACTAGAGCCATGTATTTATATCTTAAGTATTCCATGAATTGAAAATTAATTTATCATTAAGCTTATAACATTAAATTCTATAAGGAGCTCAACAATTTTGTATGTATAGATTTTATATAATTTTTTTTAACTTGACAAGTGATACTGTAGTCAATAACTTATTAGTGTGCAATATTAGTGTACATGTAACTTATCATACACATATTAGGTGATCCCGAGGGCGAGGCTAATTAGGTACAGTACAGCTGTAGTATTAAAATTTCACCTCCTAATCTGTGATTTTATACATGTATGAACAAAAATAGCAGTAGTTCAAAACTGCCAGTCTATCAACAATCATGTTAGCTCTAAAATTTGTAATAATCCTAGTTTGACCATTAATACACAAAAAGCGTATAAACAGGTGTATTCCAGGTAATGCAGGAGGTGCGATTTGGAAACAAAGGGAATACATGTTCACCTGGGAATGTGATCCTGTGCAACCCTGGAAAAACATAGAACCATATAACCAAAGTTCTGAAAAGAATGTATGGACCTCGAGGATCCTGAAAAAAATGTATAATTAAATATTCGGGAAAAACTGTTATTTGCCCTCAGGGGTGACCTGTGGTTTCAAATGTACTCTCTCTGTTCATGCGTCACATTTCAATTGACAGGGAAATAATAGAAATATGTTCTTTAAAATCCACAACATATCGTACTTTCATTGTGGTAGAGTTAAATACTGAATTTTGACAAAGGTGTCACTTTCATATAAATAGTATTGTCAAGTTTATAGTCGTTCAACTAATCAATAAGTACATCTGGTCTGTGGTCAAGCCAAAGAAATCCAACACTAATCTCTCTATAAATAAATGTGTATAACCGGATTAGTGACCAGAGATAACCTCAAACTAGTGGGGTCAAATCTTATCACTGACCAATAACAATGTTCCCAGTTATCTGATTATATATTTTACATGATCAGAATATAACTTAGTTACCTCTTTGTCTGATCAGTCCACAGAAAAAGTACCACATAAATAAATTAATCTTGGTTATCCTTAGTTTCTATAAACTGCAAATGAAGGGATTCTATCACTAATAAGCATTTCATATGTTGCAAAGGAAGCTGACAAATTTAGGGAACAAAAAGTTATTCAGTTAAAACAGAAGTTTATCTTCAAAAATAAATAACATTGCAGGGGTTGATAGAGGTCAAGTTTCCAGTCCACTTTATAGCTTCTCCTAGATTGAATACTAATCTAGTGTAATATTCAATTTGGCCCCAAAATATTCAATTTGTCCCAAAAAGTTCAATATTTTCAAGATGAAAATATTCAATTTCAAAAGAAAAAGATTAAATTTTGAAGGAAAAAATATTCAATATTGTTCGGTTGGGTTCCTAAAAATCAACATCTGTCTTCTGCTCTTCAGGTAGATAAACTCTCAAAGCCAAAGCTCAAAATCATTTCATCATAAAGAAACCACCCTCGATCTACTGTCAACAAACAAATACATAACAGGACAGACAGGATAATCACAGGAGGACAATACAAAAACATCACAAACAGATCGGCTTCATGTTGCCCCTTAGCTCTGAGACCACCAGGGCAACAAGATGCTCCCTCTCTGTCATTTGAAGGGCCAATCATCTAACGTGGTAGTCCTCTCACTACACTTTCTGCATAGTGAACAACTGTATGTTTTCAGACTTGTTGACGACATGGTGAAAAAAATATTTTTCAAAATACAATTGGAAAGAGAAAGTTATGAATTTTTGTTGGTGTTCGGTGAACACATAGCTGAAGAGTGAAGCTGTATTTTATGTTGGTTTTGAGGTTATTAGTCCTCTTCAAAATACCCACAATAACATTCTTTAGGAAAGTAAATACTATTAAAATCAATTCGCTATGCAGACTTCTGTACAGGTACCATGAACTATTAACCTATGAGTGCTTATTTCTCAGTGAATTATAATGACCTAATATATCATGATCAATACATGGATATTAGCACTTACAGAGGTAAAAAGTTCAAACTCTACCCATCAGAGTATAAGCCTAATTTATTAGCATGTGCCAGCTGAAGGGCTTAAAGCTGTATATGTTCACTTATAGTTAGTATATTTATAATTAACCTGTGATTTACACCTGTTGAATGACCTGGCATTAAAACATGTCTATAGATAAAGCAGACACTCAAAAAGCAAAAACACAGTTCTGAGAATCACTATAAAATACCAGATATAAAAAACAATACTTATGCCCAGCTACAGAGATTCCAGTATCATGTTTGAGAAAAACTTATTCTCATATATCTATATCCTTTGTAGCTTAGTCGGTTGTGGGTTGGGCCTGTAACCCAAAGGTCTCGGGTTCCAGTCCCGGTGGAGGCAAGCACATTTTTCTCTCCTCATTTATTCAATATATATATATAATCTTTTAATTCAATGAAATATCATCGAACAAAGCAGTGGTCATCTGAAAATACTGTTAAAAGTACCATCACCAGCCAGGCAATGCTTACTCGGTTTTGTTTGTTGGACTGTCTGTTTGTTTGATTGATTGGGGTTTAATGCCGTGCCAAATGTTACTCAACTCGTATTATGGCGTGCCAGCATAATTGGTGAATGTGACCAGCCTAGACATCACCAACACAAGGCAATCACAAGACACTGTATAAAGATATCGTGTTGCTCCATAGCTCTGTATTAAGCACCAGGGTACGTATTCATAAAGCTACTTAAGTATTTCTTAAGAAAAACTTAGCGAATTTTCAAACATCATTTTAAATACCTTAACACCATTTTGCTTAATTTTGTATGATCGTAAATGAAAGATTATAAGTGAAACTTATAAAATGTCAACTTAATTATTTCACATTTAACTTTTTTCATGATCAAATGACAGGCTGAAATTTGGCTAAGTTTTTCTTAACTTTAAGAAATACTTAAGTAGCTTATGAATACGGGCCCAGTATCTCTAATAGTCTATCATGCATTCTAGCCTTTTATATTTTGAAAATCATACCGATCTGTCGCTTCTTTATTAGACACAAATGATCACTTAGGACACGAGGGGGTTCCAGGAAATATTTCGTCCCAATTGCCAATTTTTGATGAAATTAACCTCTCAGAAACCTCGACTGATTCATCGACTGAGTCTTATATTCGTGATTTTGAGGATATGGTATTAAACCCTCCAGAGCTCAACGATCGCGATTCAACCAAATATACGACAGATGATAATCATACAGATTCACAGCATTGGGATAATCTTGACGGTATATAATCACAGTTTTTACATAGAATATTCCTTTAAAGCGTATGCACTTAAAAATAACATAAACGATAATTCTTATTTTTCCGAAATACATTTTAATGCCAGAAGTCTAAAAAACATTAGTCATAAATCATAGGTATTTATTCTAACACGCAGTTTAAGTTGACACTAATTGGCATTGATGAAAGCTGGCTAGACCCTTCATTTGACCATTAATACAGTATCCCTGGCTCCCTCTAGAGAATCGAAAGATGGTGAAGGTTAAGTAGTGTATGTTTTTAAGATAATGTGAGCACATGTGTCGTCCGCGAAAAATTATGTCAGCAAAATGATGGTGATTATGAATCATTATTTGTCGATTTACAATACTGTGGTGAAGCATACACTGTTGGATTAATACACCGTCCTCCTGGCAAACATTTAAAGGCCTTAAATACTAATCTTGAAACTTAAAAAAAATGGAAAAAAAGTTGGTGACATGGCCACAATTACAAAGCCTCACTCGAGTGAGGCGGCCACAATTGGCATCGGCGAAAATTAAAAACGGGATGAAAATGGGAAGATATGGTGCTAAACGTTTATCTAAGCATTGTCATTTCAGAAAGCTTGGATGAACTACAAACCTAATCTCTTACACATCTGAATACAGCCCTAACATTAAACATACATACCAAACATATGGGAGACCCCGAAGCCTCGGTATACCGACGATTGAATATATCGAAATCCAGTTTATACCGAAACGTGGACACTAATATATCGACCCAGCCTTAGATATACCCAACTCTGAATACAAGAAAAACATAACTTTACAGACTCCCTGGTACAAAGGAACGGAGACCACAGCAGACAACAGCCTGATGTTAACTGTCGAGGAGTACATCAGAAAGCTGACTCTATCAACCTCTATCGACAATCTCTAAGATCTAATTTACGGCAAAGGGATCTGCTTTTTCGGCCCCAACCAATTATGTAAATAATAATAATAAAGTTACAGAAAAATTAAATCTTGCTTTTTTATTCTTGCTTATATCCTCAGATCTTAAACTTTCTAAATAATTTTTATTGTAGAGAAAGAAAGTTTTCTGGCTTCACCTGGTTTCCAACTAGGGTCTATATAACGATAATTGCAAAATTAATGAGGTACATGTATTGATCGAAATACTGTATTATACTTTTAGTCAAAGTATTAAGCGACAAGCTATTTTTTGTGACAAATTCAAGAGTTTTTCAAGGACCAACTGTTATTTCTTTTGAGTTGCCAAACCACCCATATAACATGAACAGACCATAAGTATATCATTGCAAATGTGGCTAATCAACTAGAACAGGAAAATTAACCTTTCCAATTTTTGGAAACTGCTGGACATGCTCTATCTAGTATTCAACGCCTTCAACTACAAAAATGTTTTTAATTTCTCTTGTCAAAATCCTTTACTTGAAAAGGATTAATCAAACATCTACACACACGCACATACACCTACACATATACAAAAGTATATCGATGTGATATTATAAAAATTGCTTTGAGTTTAGTGACGTGTGCACAAAATATCCAGTTGTTGACATTTCTAGAAATATCCTTGTGCCGATTACTAATTAATGCCCGATGTTACGGTAACGCGGCCCGGAAACAGACACAGATGTTCCGTCAGGATTACACTGACATGCAATTAATCTCCTTGACATTACTCTTTAATTCTAAATCCCATCAATTGGATTAACAGCTGTTTAGAGTGATAGATTGACAAGTGACATACTTCACTAAATGAACGTTCAGACACGTTATTTTGTGAGCATCATGACAGCTTTATGTATTATATACGATCTGTGACGTATCGGCATTTCAAAAAACGTCCTGATAATACAAATCTTTTAAACTGATGGAATGACATCAAAAGTTAGGGATTATATGTTTGCGACATTTAATCTTATATATAAGTCTTGTTGACCGAGATTGCTCATACTTCAGGTTTATTTCCCTTTAGTCGAATAAATCACATACAACATTTAATTATATGGTATATACTCTATTTTATTTTATGAATATTGAATGATGAACTTTTAATTATATGCATGACGTTAGGCCATCACCTCTTGCACGAAATGAACAACTATCAAAGTAAACTCTCGTGTGTTCACGCCATATGCCCACACGAATGTATTATTCACAGTTTGTTCATTCTATATCAAAGTAAACTCTCGCATAGAATGAACAAACTGTGAATAATACATTCGTGTGGGCATATGGCGTGAACACACAGTCAAACTTAACACCCGTAGGCCTATGGCATTTACTGTCAAATTAAACGCTTGTATGGAATGAACAAACTGTCAAATTAAACGCTTGTTTGGAATGAACAAATTGCCACACCAAACTCTCGCAGGCCTATAGCGTGAACAAACTAAACTGTATATACATCTGATAACTTTTATCAGAAGGCCCAAATCTTCACTGTTCTTCAGATGTATTGACTACTTCTGAATTGAAGTTAAACTTTTTGTAAAGTTGCACTTATTCGAACTCCTACTAACATTTCTTTTTCAAATGACAAATTGGACATAGACGTAATGGTGAAATTGATTAACAAACAAGAATATCAGTTGTATTAATTATTAACGTATATAGGGTTTCTGCGTTTAGAAGTTGTAATTGGATGTATCCGGACAGTGACTGAAGTTTGCGGGCCATTGTGTCGTCAACAACCTGTGAATAGCGTGACATTGCGAATATACAATAATTGGATCAGGGATGTGCGATCGAAATGTATTTATCAAGGCAGTCATATTTGTTTTCTATGTAATTGTAATTAGGAAAGGATCACGAGATCGAAAAGAGTTATCTCTTTTAGAATCAGTAGCCTAAATATATATATGGCACATTTGACACTTTTTGAGGTCGACACGATTTCTCTCTTCTGTAATCGGAAGCAATTTTTGTATCCTAGATATCGTTCTTTGCAAGTATTGTGAGATCGACATCTATTAAGCTCCTCCGAAACCACAGGCCACATTTGTTTTCCAAATTATTGCACATTGACAGCTTTGTGAGATCACCCTCCAAGAAAAAGCGTAAACTTGGGAAGATCTGTTATATCGACAAGATACATCTCCTCGAATTGGAAGCTAAGTTATAATCCCAGATATCACACTTTAGACATCGATATCGAACAAAATCTAGGTAATAATTAACATTAGCTCAAATCCCAGAATTTCAATCTGATTTGCCCAAAGCTTTAGACCTAAATATAATCTAAGTCGGGCACATAGTTAAATAAAATAAATACAATTCTACACGCCGAATTACTGCATTTCTAAACAAATTGATTCTCCCTCCCTGTGAGATATTAACATTTTTAAAAAAATTAAATGGTAAATTAGAGTTACTAAGTATTTCAACATCAAGCCTACCCTGTGTCTACTTATCATTGAAAGCATATCAATGATTCAATGATTGTATTGGGATTGTTGTAACGCACCCGCTGCAGGGCAGTTGCAGAGTCAAATATTCAACAGCAACGCTTCTGGAAAACAAAATACACCAATCAGATATTAAGATTCGTCGTAACTGATTGATTTGTCATTTGCTGTACTTTGTATAGTATTACACATCTTGAACATTAAGACGGAATCGTGCTAGATGTGCAATCAAACCAGTTAACGAAGCTTCGTTTAGATGTGCTATATATAAGGCATCTTCGCATGCAGACAGCAGCACATTGAAACCCATACAGTGGCGGTAGTGATCTATACTCATTATATATTGACCAGAGTTTTATGTCACATAGATCTAACACGGTTTAAGGTATCTCCAATGGAAAGAACAAGGTTGCCAGTATAACGTCGCCAGGTAAGTCCGCAATTATTCCTCGCCTTAGAGTTGTGACAAACGGTTACATTTGATGTATATGAAATAACGTTTTACGTATTCTCACTGGCATTAATACTTACAATGTTACGGGGAGATAGAAAGACTAGTCAAAACACTAAGTGAACGGGTTCATCTGTTATATCGACAGTAGGTGGCGGTGCCAGGGATTACAAAAGGTGGAACGGGTTGTTCAATTTCCCACTTCGTACGGTAACGTCTCCTGTCTCCAAACCCTTTCCACGAACAATATCAAATATGTATGGATGAAAATTTGACCATTCTGTTTTTGTTGTCATTTACTTGCGATCACACTATACAATACGGTACAATTCACAGGATAACTCATGCGCGACGATAAACGTGTTGTGAAGATTTGGGATACAACTGTCGTCAAATCTTGATACGACGAAATAACCTAACATGATGTTGGATAAAATTTATGAAAGAATAGGAACATTACACGAACATTTTAAGCTGTATACTTGTGTATTCCTCGTAGTCTTTTGTACGATTTAATAAAAGTCAAGCCACGTTAAAAGTCTAATCTATGACAACTGTTGCCAAAGGTAACGGTTACCGGTAACTCACTCTGTAAAACAGATCCGGGTATCTGTTATATGTCAAGTAACCTATATATTGTCGATACGGCGTACCGCCAGATATTTTGTAGGAGCCCGTCAGTCGATGGTCTTACCGATTTTTATTCGCCAGATAGATACACTTGAACGTAAATCAATGCTTGAAAGATTGGCCTAAATTTATGATCATGGAATTATTTATGTGCATCTATCACTAATAAATACTAAAAAAAATATAATCACAACCTTTAATTTCTCCGCTGTGGCAATCCAATTCAGTCCTCCAGCCATTGCTGTTACCTGATTCCCATTCTCCCCTGTCGATTCACAACCAATTGTGTTCTTAAACATGTCGCCAAGGGAGCGAAGGAAAGGTAACATGTCAAGTCTCTTCCTACAACTGAAATGGCTATGCGAGCAAAGCCACTTTAGTCTCACCCTAAACTTTATCCCTCCAACTCTGGCTATCCTCACCTTACCCCATTCCCAGGGTTCCGGCTCGTATCCCTTACCCTTCAGTTACGCCGGCTGAGGCTCTATAGCAGCAGTTAATATAAAAAGAACAATCGGAAATATATACATCATTGTGTAATTTCACTTGTGTTACCCATGGTTACGGTTTTTTTTTTTATACACAAAATAAACTTATACTTGAAGGTTTTATATTTATGTAAACAACCTAGGCATCTTTGTTCCAGGCGGGAATGATTGCGTTTTGTTCTATGCTTCAAACATTAATGTAGGATTGTGGTTAGTAAACATAAATAGTCTCTCTTCCATACAACTAGAACCATGCATGCTTTCAAGTAGTTTGGCATCATTGTTTATTCTCTGAACAAGAACCCGATCACTATAGACAGTAAATTGGAAACGATTATGGTTGGTAAACATAAATAGTCTCTCTTCCATACAACTAGGACCATGCATGCTTTCAAGCAGTTTGGCGCCATTGTTTATTCTCTGAACAATAGCCCGATCACTATAGACAGTAAATTGGAAACGATTATGGTTGGTAAACATAAATAGTCTCTCTTCCATACAACTAGAACCACGCATGCTTTTAAGTAGTTGGCACCATTGTTTATTCTATGAACAATAGTCCGATCAATATAGACAGTAAATTGGAAACGATTTGTTCCAATCATTGATTTTTACTGACAAACAAAGTAGATTAACACAAAGACAAGTCTCTGTTAGCATTTTAGTATCGCAGGAAGTAAATTTTTTCGAATCAAGTGCCAAAACAAAACTTTCTCCACCGACAACGGCGATGACCTAGAGACAGGGACAAGAGAAATTAAATTCTACACAGATCGTCTTTGTACGGTCACAGGTATAAACCAGTTCATGCCAAATGCGATGACTTCCATAAAAATAAAACGGCCACATTCTATTCAACGAGCAATGATTTTATGAGATTTTGTTTTCCACCTCAAACAAAACCAGGTACATATATATCTTCATCATTTACCTAACGATTTTTTTAAACCAGCAACCGAATGATACTTTAGATTATTCTTTTACTATTGTCAACAAATTGCAAAACGAAATCGGAATTTAAAAAGACTATCTGTTATAAAAATTTTGTCCTGGAAATCATAAATGTAATATACGATGAGAGTTTAATGCATGCGTTGTTTATTTCACTCATTTGGTGGCGGTCTGTCCATGAAGTAAAACCATAAAAGTCCATAAAACACAATGGTTCACAGAAACAAACTTAACTCTGGAGGAAGATGAACTTTCCAATATTATCAAAACAGATTATGGTCGTGTTTGTTTCAATTAATGTTGGCATACACTGCCGTCATGAAAGTCATATTCAAAATCTCACGATATTATTTTGAATGCAAAGAAAACTGTATGCCTATTAGCTACCCCTAAGAGTTATAAGAACCTTATACCACCCTGTTTGTTCTTGGGGGGTAACTCATTAATGTATGTAAATGACGGTCTCAAACGCAAATTCACATTCTGAATACTCCAATATATTTCAAAGTCTTAATAGCATAAGACCATGCCTGTATTGTACATCTGGTATGTGTCACTTGTACGTTAGTATTGGCTTCGGTAATATGATGCGATTAACTGAAACAATAATAAAAGAAAAAAGAAACTTTACTTTTAAGTAA
>JAQQZZ010110596.1:0-15477 GCA_030265115.1 Mopalia vespertina | reverse complement strand
TTAATTTGCAATATTCCCTATACCGCCCATGTTAAAAATCGTGGATTTGCCCTCCCTTGCCGTAAAGCGGTAACGGTTTTTCGCAAAGGGACGTCACTCTGTTGTCGTAACGTCATAACCGGAAAACCCCGTATTAACTAACAGTGACAATGTGTGAGGCACCATTGTGGCCTTAAGACAAATAGTGCTTTGTTTAGTTTTGTTTCCTTCTTTGAGTGAAGTTTTATGCGGTTCTTAAGGTTGTTCCGGTCAAAGAAACAAGCCCTATGGGTGAAGGAAACCTCCCCTGAGCCCATTGGCTACAAAAAAACAATAAGACAGGACAATAACAAGATCCTAAACAAAGAACTCGCAACAGATTGGTTGTGTGCTGCGCTTTAGCTTGAAGACCACCAGGGCAACAGAAAAAAAACCTGGCAATCACTTGGGCAATGATCCAGGCTTGTTTGTTTGTTTGGGGTTTAACATCATATCAATGGGTATTTATCTGATATTATGAAGCATAGTCCATTTCTAAGTTTGTCCTATTTAAATATAGTATACGACTGGGAGGAAACCATGTAAAAACCAACCTCCAATTACTTATATATATAGATTGATGATCATAGTTTATCTTGAGCTATACCCCAAAAAGGGGAATATATTATTGTGGCTCGTTCAATGCAGGTCTTCTAATAAAAAAATGAGAAATAACTGTTAAAGTTAGTTTCAACGTTGGACTTAATCATACATTGGCTGTCGACAACAGATTTGAGCCAATGAGGTATTAATAATTCACAACCAATGTGATAGGAACTTCCTGATTATTTTCATAGCACGTAGAAATCTAGATAAACAACTTCTTTGATGAATGATTAAATATACCTTATTCAATGAATAATAAAATCAGGGGTTCATAGAAGTCCAGTTTAACTACCCTAAATGGGTAGTTAAGCTTAATAATAAACTCAATTTGAGACATCATTTTTACGCATCATTTTTAAAAAACTCAATTCCGATTCAATTTATTATGTTTAAGTATTATAAAAATAAATAGATGGGCATTAAAAGATGAAAAAAATTCAATAGAACACTAAAAAAACTGAATTTTGTTCAGTAAAAAACTCAATATTTTGACATCTATGAACCCCTGAAAATAAACTTTCGTTGTCATCGTTTGTTTTATAAATCTCTCAATTTTGGACAATAGATCACAACAATCTTTCAGGTTATTCTGTGAAATTTCATCCCTGAAATGATTCTTAAACTAGCCGACTTTATGTCAAGTTTCTTAGTTTAAAGTGCACATTAATTAACATAAAACATTTCCCCCTCTGCAGTAAGAGATACATTGTAGCAACCTAGTCTAGATTTCAAAGTGTAAGCTTAGTCAGAAAGGTCAATTGATTTGAAATAAGAATACTTCAAGTTTATGAAGCTAATAACCGGGAGAATGGAATAACAATATAAGCTTTACAGACCAGAGTTTCAGGACTAATTGATAGCTTTTCTTTGGTAGTGGGATACACATACATGTAGACATCAGAAATAGTTGACCATTAATGTGTGGCTCTGGGGTTTAATTTATGTTGCTACAGAGACGTTTTTTTTTTCGCCATATGGCATTGTCAAAAAAGCAAACATTGAGTCTGAGCTACATGTACTGTATCTAAAGGGTTTTATGATTGATTGGTGTTTTATGCCATGTTCAACGGTTATTTCACTTATATGACAGGTGGTGTATTCCAATAATTGACACCAGCAAAACCATAAAATGTGAAGTGTTTTGATAACATTGGAAAGTTCATCTTCATCTAGTGCTAAGTAAAAACAACATTGCTACTTTTCAAACTAACTGCCTTTAGTCAGAGGGCTGTATCTATAAAGGCAGTAATCTGTTAACGCTCATGTAGTTCACAGAATCATTACATGTAGAATTGGTCCTCACTCTACAAAATGATTTGACGCGTGTATTGTAATAACGCCTATATAAAGTAACTGTAAAACTAACACTATATTATATCCAATCTTGGTCTGCCGGACTTAAAAGTTGAGCAGTACTAGTACGACACAGTTTTTCATCAAAATGCAAAGCAGGTATTTTTTTTTAACAACATCCCAACCTGAATGTTATTGACAGTTGAGTCCATTCAGAGCCTCTCATCTTCTTCCATTGTTTATCGTCTCTATAATTCATTACTTGAGTCCTTTCGAGGCGATCAACAACGCGTTTATTAATAGAGAGGGTTTGTTAAAATCGCTTTGTAAACATGGCGTGAATAAGTTAACACACGCTTTAAATGATCTTTACATTGACTACTTGGGACACTGGACTATATTTACGTTCAAAAAACATATTTTTTTTCTATTTTTGACAAATAAAAATCTGTTCAATCCTCGACTAAGTAACGAGACAAAGATGTTAAATACCAGCGAAAAAGTATAGGAAATGACTCTAATACCAAAGTCTCATTTTACCAAGCACCTGTGGAGAGGATTTTATGGCTGGGATCTGCCTAGTGGGATTTATTTTACAGCCAGATTGACTTTCCTTTTAAAACGGAGGGCTAATTGTTATAGCGTTGACACGTGACATATAAACGGCAACAAGAATATATTGGATGTTATTTACAACTAGGTTTGGTGTTAGCCTTAAATGACGTCTTACCTTCCCCATTTTCTTGTGGTGGCCGTGTTATATGTCAGGTATCAACGCCATTACGACAAGCCCAAATTTTTAAGAAGGAACGTAGGAGCTGCACTGCACTGCCTTAGATCCAGTCATAAAATAAATCATTCTACGCAGCTCCCAGCCTCATAATTATATCCATAGGTACCTGGTAGCTTAATATTTGGATTACTTTTTTAGACTGCAAAAACTGCGAATATTAAGCAAATAGTATATTTTAATTATTTTGGTTTATTTTTTACCAAGTCTTAGGGGTGTGAATAGATTCAATTATACTTGTTTTTCCGCCTAACTGGTCAACATTGAATATCAATTGAGGAGAAGTTAATGCTCGTTCTTATATATTCATATTCCGTATATGTCAAATATTTATATGTTTTTGCGGACCTCTACAACAACCAAAACAATCGTGAAGGAAGGAGACTCTCATGAGCAATCTATCACCTGACAACTGTCAAGCTCACCAGTTTTCTGGAATCTTTACGGAAACAGAGGAATCAGAACAATACCGAGCACCTGATTTTATGTGGATTGGGCCTGGATAAGCCGAGCTTCATATCCTTGTATAATGAAATCCCAGGCCGGATGAATCAAATTATGATTTCAAAATTGTTGCCATGTTTGTTGTTTGCGCATTATAACGGTGGAAGTGGCGAAGTATTTGAAATGGAAAGCGTTTTAGCTGGATATTGAGGACTTGCTGATGTGAAATGGTGACAACAAATTATCAGAAATGACTTTTACCGACACCTTATGACACCAGGCACCTATGGATATGATTTTGAGGCTGCGAGCTGCCTAGAAGGATTTATTTTATGACTGGATCAAAGGCAGTGCAGCGCAGCTCCTACATTTCCTGTTAAAAAATTCGGGCTTGTCGTTATGGCGTTGATACCGGAGATATATAACATGGCCACAAGAAAAAGGGGAAGGTAAGACGTCATTTAGGGCTAGTTTGGTGTTAGCGTTAGGCTTATGTTAAGTGTTAGTTTTAAAGGTAGCTGGTGTTAGTTGTTGCATGTGTCAGATCGTTTCGAAGAGTTATGGACAAATTCTACAGTGGCTCCCAATTTTACAATTAGACCAAGTGCGGTATTAGCTTATGTGGCGGGTCGGATTGTGGCACTTCGGTTAAAGTCTGTGTTGTGGTTGCAACTTGTTTGACACTTGCAGATGGACGATCCAGAAAACTCTATCTGGACAGATAAAACAAACCCTACTGACAAAACCAACACAAAAGACAACTATTTCGTGGAATGAAAAAACTAATAGCTGTTCAAATAACAAGCAAATTATTTATCATTTTGGTAACAAATTAACATTTCTACCTGATATTAAAGTCGACGTCCACCTCCACTTAGTTGTATTGATGCCGAAACTTTGTCGCCAGATGGCGCTGAAAGTAAATGTACTTCCGTCTCAGAGAACAACTGGAAAACACCCGTCGCCCTGAAAGTGCTTAGCTAAAATAGTTTAATTTGTTATACAGATATTGTTTGACTGTTGTTTTAAGTTGGAGTACATTTCCCATCGCTGGGTTAAAGATTCTTTACTGTTGAATAGAATTTGAGACAATGATTATCGCTTCTAAATGGTGGGAGATATTCTAGGGGAGGCCACTCTCAGTCAGAATGATTTCCGAGAACCCACTTGCTAATACTATTTTAGTACGACACATAGGGATTCGCATCAATAAGTTGATACCTTCGCCCCATAAGCTTATATCAAATATATATATGATATAAGCTTATTGAGTAAAATTGTGAGGTCTATACAATCATAATGGTTAGTTTTGGAGTTAGTTGTAGGTCAAGTTTAGTGTTGGTTATCAGTTACAAATGTTAAATTGTCTTCCAGAGTGACTTACCGATTCTACAGTGGTTCCATTTTCTGTATTGTTAAAACTAATGGTTGTTTTTTTTACCTCCAGACAAAATTCGAAACCAAATTTCTCAGTCATTTGTATTTCTATACTAGTCATTATCCACTTAAAATAAAGTTAAACGAACTTTGAGATAACAAAATGTCATTTGAATGATTTGTTTGTTTGAGGATGAAACACCATATTTAAGGTTATTTCATTCATATGACGGCGTGCCACCCTTATAGATGAAGGAAACCCCCCCTGGATGCCACTGTCAACAAACAAGGTCAATCACAAGATTCAATAATTAATACAAACATATCAACTTCTTTAAGTAACCCCGGCTTCGAGGACTGCAGCACCAGGAAGTTAACCTCTCCCCACCCAACCACCTGTTCTTTCAAATGGAGCCACAATTTTAGTTATCCAGACATTGTTTTAATAGTCTAATTTACTTTTGGAGAGTATGCTGCCAGGCCATGGTAGTACTGGAACGTAGTAGGCTATATATAGACCTGTTGGTAATAGAGGCTGTCGAGAAAGTTTATTCTGATATTAATCTACAGTACTGTGGTTCTTTTAAAGGTCCTGCAAAAGACCATCGCTCTGATTAGCTGCAGAGACCTTTCTTGATAATGTAATCAAGATTGCCAAGAAACAACTTATTCCTCAATAATTATTTGATCGACCGGTTTTGCTTCAACCAACAACACCTGCTCCGGTGACCATTTTTAAAATTGATTTCACGATAATGGCAATTAAAATGCTTCGGTTAGTGAGTGTGGCTTAACCCTTATCTACTGAATTATTTTTTAGTATTACATGAATTATAGCCATATATTTTTGGGAGCTTTTTATGTCAAAAGAGGTAAGAGATAGCATATTGGTATAATGGACAACTTTATTGGGCACTACTAGTACTATAATGAGGTACTAATTAGTTTGACCTATTTGCATATTAATTAGGTCACGGGCTCTACCTCTTACCTTGTCACGCCCAGGGTTCACTGCTTGGTTCAAAACACCACTCAACTCAAGATTTACAAGTAAATCGGCCTCAATGTCCGAATCAAAGTCGCTATCACTACCCGTGCGATCGGTAGGCTCAAACTCATTGTCGTCAAATTCAGACAAATTCTGCTCACTTTCTGAATAATCGTTTTGTATCATATCTACTGCTTGCTGAAGCATAAACATTGCCATTGTTCTAAAAGGACGTGACAAAAATTCACAAACTTTCGCTCGTCAAAACTTTCAATGCAAACATGCATGAACTGAAGAACAAACTGCGGCTACATTAATAGGCTACGCATGTATGGGGTTATCAGTTATTTATAGCGAGCATGCATATTTTTGGCGCAAATTTTGAATGAGGGATGCTCGGTAGTTAACGGGTTAACTACATTTACATGTACAGATTGCCCTAAAGTAAGAACAAAATTTGCGTCCTGAATCAAGGCAGTAGACGCTCATTTCAGAGCACTTGTGTCTTTGATTCTTAGGTATTGACGAGCCATTTCAGTTGAGATTAACACTGTATATGTATATACAATTACATGCGTAGCTTGCAAGTAGTTATGCAACGGACATTTTAAAAAAAAAATTAAGTATGAATCGAACAAGTGTTGGGGTGGTTGGTTCACAGTTTTGTTTATTGTTATCCTTGGACTAATAATATTCGGATTAAATCACAGCTTGTTCATTTTATTTTCTGTTCAGAGTTTGGAGAGAAATTTGAGAGCTCGCAATATGTTTTTGTTCGGGAGAAATTCGAGATTTTATCCAGGTATGCGCAGACCTGTGAAATTGAACATATGGGTATTACATTTTATTTTAAGTGTCCATTTTAATAAATTTAGAATAAAGGACAAATAGACTTCACAGAAATTAGCCAAATAGTACTGGTGCATGTAATTTATAATTTTGCAGATTACTTACAGGTCCATACAGTATTAATGGTAGCCCCAACGTTTAGTTTGTTTCATTTCCTTACCATAATGTTGCATACTACTTGTATATTTAGTTTGGGAGAAACTGAATGTACTGTAGTTGTTCAGCTGTGGACCAAATGTTTGTCATTTATACGCTGCTTTAAACAGTTTTTTAGTAAAAATTTGCATTTCAAATAAGCGTTCGCTCTTTTGGTCAAAAAGGCTAATCATGCACAAATATAATGTGCCAAGGGTGACCCATATATCCCTCAGAGTAGAACAGTGGTGGCCAAAGGTTCTGCAGCTTCTGCATAATGTGGACTATGCCAACCAATGCATCACATGAATGAAGATAAATTACAGAGCTAGGCTTTACTGAAACCTTATAATGACCTGCACAACAAAGAAATAACAAATTGATTGTTTTTTGTATTTTCCAACATTGTGAAGAAACTTTTGTAAAAAAAATAGATCATTTGCACCACCTTTGTTTTATTTCCAAAACAACATCAAAGATTTCATCCAAATGTATGTACAGAATACAACTGTTACATATTAAACAATACACTTTTAACTAAAGCATTGGTTTGGAGAATGTTGAATAAGTTAAGGGAAGTCAGAAATAAAACAATAACAAAATAATCTAAGAGAAATTGTAGCTCTGTACCTGATTAATTCACAAATTTCAACAAAGTTCGAGCATTGTGATTATAATTTTTTTGATTCCGCTATTCTTTGAATCGTATACCTTACCTACCTATTTAAATAAAACGATATGAAAACCTTGGTGTGTACTGTATCTAATACGCAATCTCCAAACATGACAATTTTTATGTATCAAAATGCCAACAAAACGTTTATATGACTAGAAAACTGAGGAAATAAATGTCAAATTCAAAATAAACAACAAACAAAAAATCAATAAGTTACAAGTGCACTACATCATGCTTTAGAACAATAAGAACACGGTTATTTAAACGATCGATTTCAACTAATTCAAACAATCTGACGTTTTCTCAACACAAATTAAGTTAACTGAATCTGAAACTTGACAGTTCTGACAAAATTCCTATCATACGGTTAACTGAAAGACTTTGTAAATAGATAACATCTAATGAAACCCTCAACTCTCAAAAATGACACAGGTTGTTTAATTAGGGTAAGGGTGCTAACTACATGTATATCACAATCTCATCGGCGGAAGACAAATTACAATCACAGAATTTTCATGTCAAAGAATAACAAACACAATATTGTCAATGTTTACATAAGCCTATATAGTAAATAACAGTTTGTAATAACATAGAGTAAATATTTTTTTATTTGAAAATTTATAATAGCCCTTACGAACTATTCTACTTTCCATCACTGGTGTTTTTCCAGAAAGGTACACCGTAATTTTGAATGATGGCATGGTAATTTTATTTTAGAGATTATTCTTAAGTATGGATGATATAGGACGATAAATAACATTACAGCCACAGCAAATAAATATCTTGACATAACAAGGCAAATCAACTTCAAGATAAATTCACTGAGAATAAAGAATACACGGGAAAATATGGATGAATCCATTCATGGAAAATTTCTGCTTAATGTCAGGAGAATCTTCATTCAAATTTCATTAACCAACAATTCTGTAAAATTGAATTCATTATCATGGCATGAGCGGACAGTGTAAATAGATTTCTTTCCTTCATAGAAATTCATACCTTATATTACTTCCACAGAAAATCGGAAAGCTTAACTAATCAGAAAAATATCTTTACACAACACACTGTTTCCAAAATAGAGTCGACATTAAATTGTGTGTATCAAAATTTCCCTAAGTTCAAAAGTATCTAAAAAAAATGTAAGCAAAAAAGACGTACTGAGAAAAGATTGTTTCACAAATCAAAATCAGATTTTTTTCAAACAAGCTCATACATCCAAAGCATATTGCTTGTGACTTTCAGATGAGCTAAATGATTCGTCAGCTATAGTCTTTCATATTTCAATAAACGGTCAGTAAGATTGTGAAATTCACATGTATAGCTTGATAAGGCAAGAGATTCGTAAACTTTCAAAACAGAAAGTCTTTCTATCACGATTATTTCCCCAGGAAGAAATCCCAACAGCGAGTCGTAGAAAAGTATACATGTGGGTAGAAACGTTCTATGGATAAAAATATGTGTAGGTATAAATTATTCACAAAGGTAATTGAGATTCTTCATATCACATTTGTTACACTCTGTATGGACAGATCAAGTTGTTGTAAAAATTTTGAGTTTCACTTGGAATTTTTACTGATAAATGTGCATCACTTATCCATCCATTTAACCATGCATAACTTTTATAATAACTTTCATATAATAAACTGTTGTATGTTTTCATCCACATTGTCAACATCAATATCTTTGTAGGTGTAATCTTCAATCAGACAAGAATGGCGTGCATAATATCAAACATCATATCTGTTAAGTATGTATTGCTATTTGAGATCAACTGTGATAAAAATATTGTAAATTGATTCCTCCCAGGGTAAATCTGGTAGTGTATTATGGACTGTTTGGGGATACGGATACAAACCTGTCAAAATGCGAGATCAATTTTAAAGCCCTGAAAAGGTGTTACAAATAATGTCATGGTCATTCATGGTTGCCAGTTTGTTTCATTGGAAATGGAAAATTCATTTCGATTCATATTCCCATGTAACTTTTGCAGGACTGATAAAATTGGTATCGTAATTTGCACAGGCTGATGATATAACCCTATAGGCACACGATGTTAACAAGGCAGGGCTGAGGCTCACCCATGGGACTGAGCAGTAATAATCTGAGAGAGTGAAGTTTTCACTAGAAGAGCAGAGTTTTCTGCTAACTGTGTTAGTTGAGAAGAGGCAGTGATTGGAACTGGCTTGACTGTCAATAGTTTTGTGCTGGCTGGAATACTGACTGTTACAGGGACTGGTGAGCTGAGAATCGGTGTCACGGGTGGGGTCAATGGCTGCTGCTGCTGGATCAACCCAGATAACGGTACTACTGCCTTTTGAGATATAATAGTTGAGATAGTACTGGGTGAGCTGGTCGGTGATGCAGATTTCTTTATCTGGGTAGAACTTAAGGCAATGGGTTTGGAAAGGGCAACAGTTTGATGTTGAGCATGTAGACTCAATAACTCGGTGGCTGGGTGGTGGCTGACGCTGTGGTTTCGTAATCCCTGGGGAGTTTTGTAACTCTTCCCACAAATACACTTGAAAGCCTTCTTCACTCTGTTAACCAGAAAGAAAGAACCTAAGATGAGGATTATTGACATACAGCTTAAGAGAGAATGACGAGTAAAATTGAAATTGTATCTTTTCCCAAAGTTAATTTGATAGGTAACTTGAGATCCTCACACATCCATGTCTGAATAAAGAAACCAGATTGGCCTAATAGATGTATCCTTCTTTTGGCATATTTCAATGTGGTTGAGACTTGCAACAGTGTTTAGTCTTGTCACATCGAAGGTTTCTTTATTTGGGGTTTTACGATTTAAGAGGATTGAGAATATCAAACATTTCTACTTCAGAAGAGCACATGTTTTGTTTTTCTGATTTCCAAAATTTTATACTCCTTTATCACTCAGTCCAATTAACATAAGCACAAATTATTTGTATACAAGTTATTCTGGTCTACTTACTTTGCTTCCTTCCTGTGTCCATTTCTAGCATGATATTTAATTCCATTAACATTCTTGTATCTCTTCTTGCATCCTGGCACAGGGCAGGCAAATGGTTTATCCATATCACCCTCCTTAGTATTGATCATACTGAGAAACAAATAAAAAGGGATAATTAAAATCTCCTTTTTGATATAGAGTGAGGGTTTGATCAATAAATATATCTATGTAGGCGAAACAAGACCTACAGTGGGACTTTTATATTTAGAATCCTGAAATTCATAAAGTTAATAAGATACAGCCCAGAAAAAATATGGACAGTTAACTGTCAATTGACAGACTGTTTTTAAGCATATCAACTTGGCCTTTAAACTAGATAAATGATTTGTTTGTTTGTTTGATTGGGGTTTAATGCCATATTTAAGATAAATGAAGGATACTTACAATTAATTAATAATTAATATTTAACTTGGTGGAGTGTGACTGGTCAACAGAATCAGGTATTCAAGACGATTGTCCAATATGTACAGTCTATTATAAAAGAATATACCAGTCCAGGTGCATGTGATTTGCTGAAAACATTTTCTTAAAACCAACAGCTTGGTCACAAAGTGATATTTGGTAGATTGCCATAAAAGTTACGGTCAGTGCAGGGCAGAAAAAAACTATTATTTTGGACCAATACTCATTACAAAGGACAGTGTCGTCACATAATTTGTCATAACCGATGGCATGAGATTTAGTATCCAAGCATTCTTATAAGGTTTAAAATCGTCCGTTAATCAGACATGACCTGTAGACCTGATAATGAAGGAGTGTAATCCTAAAGGTCCCAGTTGATGGTTTTAAAATGGGTAGATGTAGCAATTATACCAACCTGACACTGCTATATCTGAAGATGTAGTCTGACGGAAATTCTTCCTGTGTTGTCCAAGAGTCATCACTATCCTCCTCACTCACCATGTCCTCATCGTCAAACTCACTCCCTGCAGTAACACATCAGACAGCAGGGGAATTACAACATATAAAATGAACAAATGTTTGGAGTTAAGTTTTCACATGTAATGTTTGTTTGTTTGATTGGGGATTAACCCTGTACTGAAGGTTACATGTGACGGTCACCACCCTCCATACCACTGGCAACAGACAAAGACAAGACAGCCTAGGACCATCACAGATGCAATATAAAGATATCACAAACAGATCAGCTTCATGTTGCCACTTTAAGCTCTGAAAGCACAAAGGGAACAGGAAGTGCACTCCCATGATCCCATCCCTCCGCTCTACATGTAGCTATTGTGTTCACATAAGCTTACAGAAGTTTGATTGGGGTTTAACGTCATACTCCAGGGTATTTCACTTATATGACGGATTGTCAACTTCACAATGTTTCTTGCTTCATTATGGTGGAAAACCGAGAGGAAACCTTGTAAAAAAACACCCCCGCAATTGTCTGAGCCACATCGTGTGACTCACTCATATACCTGACAGTTGGCAGACGGACTCGATCCCATGAATGGAGTAGGATTAGGAAGCGCACATGCTACCACTAAGCCCCGGCCGCAGGCGCTTACAGAAGTAAAAAACACAAAATTACACAATGATGGCCATCGTACAATGCTATATGCGTCGTCTTAACAGGTGGGAAGTGACATTCTGATCAATGAGTTAATTGCCAGATGATTCTGTGTTAATTTAAGCTTATTTATTAATGTGAATTTATCTTCAAGTTATTGTGTTCATAGCACTTACTGCTGTAAATATGGTAAAATAATGCAATGATGGGGTACTGATTTGCCAAATTTTGTGGAACTTGTTACCATCAGTTTTCTTAATTAGATTAAGCTACATGTATATTCCAAGTTTGAAGTCAATAAGTGAATTAATTATGACCTTCACAACACATGCAGATGTGAATAATATAAAATTATGCAATTGCAGCCATGTTGTTTTGCTAAATTTGGTTAAATGCAATCTTATCCATTGTTAATTGGTTTGTTTGTTTGATTAGGGTTTAACATTGTACTCCAGGATATTTCACTAATATGATGACAAATTGTCCTTTTGTACTTTGACTTGCTTAAATATGGTGGAAAACTGAGAGGAAACCTTGTGAAATCCACCCCTGCAATTGACGGAGCCACATGGTGTGACTCACTCATGTACCTGATGGTTCCAGCCTGTGAACAGTACATCATCTTAAACTTCTCATCTTCACAACATTTGTGATGAAAGGACAGACGAATTTGAACAATAGCATTTTTGAGTACCGCCTGCTATATTAGCGGAGGGACAAGGAGGCCTGGTCTTCAAACGTGCCTAAGGAATGTCATACAGTTTACCGTTCTTCAGACACCAATATTCCTAGAATCAAATACAATATTAGTACCTGTGGGGGTGACGCTTCTTACAGACAGAGCAGGTGACTGAGTCCGCAAGGTTATTTGTTTACGCTTGAAATCAGCATGTTCTTTTCGAGCTGCCTCTGTGAAAAACCTGCAAGAGAATATTGAGAAAGATAAGCAACATACAATGTTAAAAGGTTTGATTTGGATTTGTTTCTAAGTTATTTTATTAATAAGTTTCAATTGTCCTAAATTTTACAAAACACAATTATTAAAACATGTATATGACGGACATAAAAAAACATTAGAGATTAAACTTGTTTTAATTGTATTTAAATGATAGCATGCCGTGTGTGAATAAAACCACTGCCAAAGTTGTGCAACCAACGACAATATTGCCAAAAACCAAATCAGCTGTGACAGGACCTTGTTGACCATCCACAACCAAGCTGGCTTATTGAAATATGACAACATTAGAAATGAATCCAATTTTTCACATATTTAAAAGTAAATTAGTCAATAAGTCACTCCTTGATAAAATGTCAAATTTCTCCCCAACACTAAATGTAAAATCCCAAATTTCTCTGCAAATCCTACATAGGCCCATATATACTACCCAGTATCTTGAAAATTTCTCCCCAAGATAAGTGATTTCCTGTTATGGTTGTATTGTTGGAGGATTTTCCGGGCATGCAATCAGTAGGCCTATATATGCCATCATAGAGACCCATATGGAATCAACCTTTAACATATTACTTACCGTAAAATATAACTGAGAGATAATGATGTGGGTTGTTGTAACTCTTGTCTCTCAAGGACTCGGGGATCAGAGTCTAAAAACACACAACATATGTTACATAATATAACATATAACAAGTATATATCCACTGAAATTTAAAAAAAATATTTGAATAAGCGCAAACAAAGTCTCTGCTACTAGTCTACATCAGAAAGTAGATATTAAAGACCTGTCACACTAAAACAATCTCAAGCAGTGCTTGAAAATGTTGGACAATGATTGTGACATCATGATGCTTTTCAGATTTAACTTTAGTAAAATAAGAGAGAGTTTGATTATATGAAAACTCAAGTAACATTGCTCCCTAATCCCGAAGATACATATGACAACAAAACGTGACTATTGCCAAGCAAGCAATCAAAAGCGATTTAGAAAAATTAACTTTCATTGGCTGTTCTTATAGACTAGGTCTGGTGCTACTACAGGGTATAATCTTGTGATGCATTTTCAACCAGCAGTTCTTCTTGGCTGAGGTATGAGGGTATAGATTAATCACTGGTAATACATGCATATACTTTTACATTTTGGTATTAGGACCAAGGGCTTAGGCAAACACCCGTCCACATGGACACCCTGAAGTGAACAATTGCCTCATTGGGACACCCTGTTTTATGAAACTTTAACATGCAGGAGATAGGAAAACTGTCAAACTGGACACCCAGTTATTTGTAAAATGAAGCAAAATGACCCTGAGTAGGACACAATTAGTTTATGTGTATACATGCATTGTTATAAAAGTTATGAGTGGTAAGTTGTTTTTTTTAATTGTTTTTATTTAGCTTGACTTAACATAATGTAAACACGGTTGAGTGAAGATTCAAAAAGAGAGATATTCTGTTTTCTGCAATGGTGTTACTGCCATTTGGATTATAAAATACATGTATCATCAAACTGTCTATTCAAATAAGAGGCAATAGTCAACCCAAGTAATAATCAATGATCATTAAATCACAGTTATGTGCATATTGAAGGAGAAAATCGGATAGACTTATATCAAGAAATTTTTAAATATATATAACTTATTAATATATATATATATATATATTGAATAAATGAAGAGAGAAAAATTTTCTTATATATATAAAATAAACAGATCGATGAATAGAGATAAAGTATTGGCTTGTATATAGACATGTAGTATGTCAGTCGACAGTGTATATGATTTATAATTTTATTGACACGAGTCTCTTTGGGTGAACCTCATTATTGTAAGTGTATAATAATTACAAAAAAACAGTGTGTGTGTGTGATCAGTCATTTGATTTTCTGAATCTATCTAAACAGCTGATGATACTGACAAGCTTTTGACAACATCCGGGTACTTTGTAAGGTACAGCAAGCGATCCACAAAATGTAAACAACCTCCAGAAATAAACCAATCTTGACCCCAGACTTGTTATTTTCCCAATAATTATAGAATTTAAAATCTTCTAAAAACCTTTACCGATATGTGTGTCTTCTATGTGCTGAATAAGATCCCCAAGCGTTGGAAATGTCAGCCCACAACCCGTAAACTTGCAGTTGTTCAACAAAAATACTGCCATTTGAGCGAACATGCAAGTCCCGAGCTGTGGATGAAGCACTGATTTACATAAAGCGATTCCCAGATCGGCGGACAGCCCCGGAAATCCACGAATAGCGTTTTGGGTAATTAAATCAAGAGAAATTTGACTAAACAAGACTGCAATCGTTGCTGCCATAGGCAGATTCCATTGAACTTGTTCACTATAAGAAATGTAAAAAATCTTAGAATTGTATAAATCAAAAACACACTCGTACATTTTTCAATCGTTCAAAATCGGAAACCCGATGTCCCATTTGATTTAAACTGTCGCCATCTTACCTCCATGCCATTGCGTATAGACCGCTTGGTCCCAAACCAAGACCACCTTGTGTAATGATATTCGGTATATTACCGAAAATTGTGTGGTAAAATTACGGCTGTACAAATAAACCGAGACTATGTTATGGTGTCATACAGCTGAATATGAATCCTATTCCTTTTTTTAAAGTTGCTAACAAGTATAATTCTTAAATACAAAAAATTGGTTCCATTTTATCCAAATTTTCAAATTTGTAACCAGCTGGATTTTTCCGTAATTGCGGCTAAGAGTAAAACTCCGCCTCGTGAGTTTCAGGGAATATAGCATTTGGTTAAAACTGGAAGCGGGCTTACCTCCATGCCTTACGTACAGCCCGCTTGGTCATAAACCTAGTGCCATTTTGAATGT
>JAQQZZ010110585.1:0-15477 GCA_030265115.1 Mopalia vespertina | reverse complement strand
GATGCCTAGTGTCAACTCATCAAGATTTCGAGATTATCCTGTCAACAGTTAAACAGTGATTAAACAGAATACCAAATTTCATTAGAACATGGCATCACTGCAGATGATGCACAGTTACTTTATTCCAGTAGTATATAAGTGAAAAAGCAGGAATTTCTTCATAGACAAAAATGATATTTCACTGCTGTTAAATAACACTTTTTGTTATTACTCTCTGGACTTTGACCCTGTTCCGACTACAATACTTGTTTGAGTGACGTCTGCACATTCCATGCATTGTGAAAGATAAAGTGGAGGTCTTCAGTGTAGATGTCACTGCACCAAACACGGATATAGCGAAATTGACCTGGTGAATTGATTCCAATAAGTCAGCGAAAATGAGTTGATACCTTAAATACAACATAACAGCCATGCTTCAAACTGTTAAGTGTCAACAGCCTCGCACTATAGCAAACACCGAATCACGCACATGCAAGTTTTTTTAGTAAAAAATAGTTCTTCTTAGAGGGACAGTCGGACAGATAATATTATGGCAGTCTAATTGGGAAACATTAAGAAATGTTAATCATCTATGGTAGAAAAAAACTGATATCTTTTTAATGCATACAACACTCATAAATCATGGTTTTATTTCGCTCAGGCGTAGGAATATCGAAGGGATTACACAGTCCCATTCTGGCATTTGCGAGATAACAGCCGATCGGGGAATTCGACGTGGATTTTGGTTTTATAGTTGATATAAATAATAAATAGTACATGTATATTACACAGTGAAGTTTAAATACCATAAATATTGCTCTCGTGAATTGTAGAAGAATAACCAACTCGACCCTTGGCGTCTCGGGGATTATCTGTGTCAACCATTCACTCGAGCAATATTTATGGTATTCAAACTTCATTGTGTAATATCCTGTATATATTGGGTTGATTGTTTATTTATATTATGGACCAGTGTAAAGCAATTAATTACCCATTACGCCGTACCTCACTTAGTGCGAATTGGACGATTGGACCCCCTTATAAGTGCCGTTTAAGAGTCGATTACAAAAAAAAGCAAAAATGATTATTCTTAACTATTTTATATCATTCATAGGTAAGTAAATACATTTGTCATCAATTCCTCTTCATTTCTCACTCTTAGTAAACAATTTGAACCCTTTATATTTGACGCTGAAGAATTGACTGTGAAAAATAAACGCAAACTAAGTTTATTATTCTTAACTATTTTATTTTTGTCAGATGAAAGCAAAAGTATTTGTCATTCATCAGCATCAAAATTATTCTCGCTGTTTGAAAACAATTAAATAGGAAAAAAGAAAGAACAAAGATAATGGCTTTTTTTGGCGCTATAGCATTTTCGCCGATTCTGGTCTCCTTCATTTCTGGAATTAAAACTATTGTGATTGTAGTTGATATTTATTTTGTATATTGCAACAAAAGCTTAGCCAAATCAATAGGAAGGGAATAAGAAGAGGGGTTGAATCCGTTAGGTGGAAGTACATCAACGCATAAGCAAGTAAACTAGTAAGTTAAAGTGAATGCTGCACATTGGAACATGGAATGTCAATTTTAACAACACGTACACATGGATGCAGAGAGATGTATGGAGACCCCAGTTCGAATCCTTATGTTCGCAGGCACAATTTTCTTTCTCACTAATAAAAATGTACAATTGCCACAAACTCATTTTTGCATTCTCAAAATCAGTCATTCAATTGTTGAACTTGTGAAGAAACACAAATGTAAACATGTTTGATAAATTTATTTGAGCGTAGAATTCTATCAAAGTTAATTCAATTGTGAATATATCAATCACATAACAATAGTTTTATGTGAGAAAGCTAGTTACAATAAAAGCGAACATCCCCAGAGATATCATTGTAATGTCTCTTTTCTATTTGAAATTAACGACATTATATCGAGTGACATAGTTTTTATGCAATTTGACAGTAAGGGCTGTATTTCCTTGTTGTGTGTAGAACGTGACCCTTACGGCGATTTTTAGGGCATTGTTACCCGTGGTAGTACCAGTTTCAAGCGGCGAATATATTAAAAAAATAAATCGGGGAAGTTTAAATTGCATAAAGTTAACCAAACCAAAAAGAGACAAACTCGACGATTCTTTTGTTTTCTCTTGTGAACAAATAGATCCAAGCTGTCAAAAAAACGTCATTAAAATAACGCCTTTGAAATTAAAAAAAATATTAACATATTAAAAATTTTTCAACATGTGTGATTTGTAAATAAAGATAAGATCTAGCTGAGAGTTTATAAAGACTTTATATCTACGCAGCCATATCATAGGCAACATCGTAACCGTGATAGCTTGCGAATTCCAGTAGAACTTTTGCGTTATATGTTATAGTCACCGGTTAAGCGTGAGTTTTCAATGGTATCGGCTTGCTTTTTAAATCAATATTTAAGAGGAAATTATTATTTCAATATTTCCGTTTGCAACAATTTTTTATAGGATTTATTGCTATGGCGCCTTACATCTTCTTAATTCTTGGATTATTTTTACTTACGGACTCGGCCCCTTTAAGTCCTAATTCACAAGGTAATCCTGAATTCCACATTGATCCTCGTTTAGCCAGAACGATCCGAGATTCTTCGATGGTTGGAAAAGTATACGATTTTAGTTTCTGTGCCGAGGGTCTCTCTGTCAGTCTCGGACATAAGAGGATCAACAGGAAAGGTGTTCGCTTAACTTCATCGGACGCCGTAAGTATCCCTTTTAATTTGCGCCTTTCTTTTTACGTTTTGATTGATATCCTCCACAGTATTATATTAAGAGCTACATTATTTCATGTTAAAGATGGTCGACCGATATGCATTGATCAGTTCCCCTAATAAAACCGTACCGTTGACATTTAAGTGGGAGTTTGCAGATCCATCAAACATAACATAGTAGTCCAACAAAAGTCATAATTGTTTGCGGCAAACCTCAAAGAGAATTTCCGGCAATTGGCGTAAAAAAACTAAATAGAAGTGTGAAAAATAAACACCAAAAGTAGATTTAAATCTGAAACGTAAGTGTCCAAAAAAAAAAGAGGATGTTGGAACATTGTCGTTAAAATTAAAATGGATGTTTGAGTCATTAATGACAAAAATGAAACAGAAGTTTAAACTATATATTATATTATATATTATGGACAATTATTTTCATTAAATCCATATTAAAAAAAAACAGATGATTGCATGTGCTGTAGCGCATCGCACACACATACAAGTATCCTGTTAGAATGTATTATATACACTAGCGATTGCCATTTAGCACATAAATGAGAGTAACGGTATAAGTCAGAATTTACAAATGTCTGAACAATTACATTAGGGCTCATCTCTAATATCAGCTTCAACGAATAGATAAACATTCTAATTACCTCACGGAGGAAACATCACGGATTGCGAAAATCTCACTAGCACTACATCTGTTGTTGTAATACATCAACCACCTAAAGGTGTTGTTATACATCACTTGCATTGTATTCTAAACCTTTTGAGTATAAACACTCTACAAGGCACAATACGTGATACGATATGTATGCTTACGTAAAGACAATGAACACAAAATTCATACTGAAATTCAAATGGTTTGAAACAGATACAAATATCTTTTTAGAACAAATACAAAAAGGGATGTGACATAAGTGGCAAACACATAGATATTTATGTTTTACTCTGCTGTATTTAATATATGCCCGTGGCATTTTTGCTGTTTTGTAATTAAATTTATCTTGACATGACGAGATTTAATTAGCGTCAAACGTTTTAAGAATTAAGTTTATGCGTGTTGTACTTAAAATTATATTTAAATAAGATTCCAGTGTTTGTTTCTAAAGTTAATAAAATTCCAAACTTTTCGATTAGCCATATCATTATTCTCTCCAAAACGTAACTTTTAACCAGATTGGCTTTTAATTTTGACAATTATGTATCTAGCTAAACTGTGCTGATTCGTTTACTTCTCTATTTGTTCAGATAACCGTGCTCCTCAAACAGGATCAGTTTAAATCTGTTTTTTTTTTAAACATATAACGTTAACAAATGGCGATTATAACAAGGTTTGGTGGGTGCTGTTATAATGTCATACGATGCAACAGTAACTCATGCAGGTGGCTGAAAAACTTGTTTTGTTAAATATTGGTAACAATAACACAATCTTGGTAAACATATTTTAAACAGCCCTTCGACTTGACTATGCTACTTTTGTTGACGTTGTATTATCAAAATTCTGTCAGAAGCTGGAAACAACCAATGGATTAGGATAGCAGGCAGACAGACAAATTCGAGCTGGGTCTCTGGCTGTCTGGACCAAAGCCTCTAACCGACTGAGCTACAGAGGCTCAGGGCTGAACGACCACGAATCTTCATTAAATATTTGTATGTAATCGTCGGTCAAGACGTCATGAGTTAAACTTTATTTAATTAGCGTCAGCCCAAGAACCCGAAAAAAATACCACCAGGAACCAGCTGATGAGCGAAGGGGGGTTGAATATTGTTGCCCATTGTACACATCGAGTGTTCCATGTGGGCAACATGAATTGCAATTCCAACTCTCGAGTTTTGGAGGTTGACAAGTCGATGGCCATATTGAGGTTCCATAATTTTGTGTCGAAAATTAATATATGCAGTATTTTGAGGTAAAGGAAAACTCGAAAATTCCTATCGAATCTGGAGTTGTCAACGGCGACAACTTACGATTTTAAACTCTCTTGTTGTTGACGTTAACAAATAACGGTCGCGGTTTAAGCTGAAACTTCCAGCCCGAATCTCCCACATCGACAGTTCATTGCCGCAATAAGCTGACATAAGTCAGAGGAAAAAGTGATGTGAAGTATTTTTACCTTTCCAGGCGGTCTTAGCTGAATACCTACATGGAGAAACTATCGAAGAGCGAATTGAAGTTTGGTGTAAGACAGCCCATATGTCCGCTCTTCTCGCCCATAGCATAGGAAAGAAATGGGTAAGTCTTCAGAAAATGGAGGTCAAATTCTAGACACTAGCCAAACTGTTGTTTCGATCTGGTTTCAATTCTTTTAAGCTTCCCACACTCTCCGGACAACGCAGTCTGAACTCTTCAGAGAGAGGAATTAAATAATTGCATTTAGCCGTTAGTCGTGGCAACAAACGTGGCACATTTTGTGTTGTTGTATGTAAATGAAACAAAAATAAATCCATGGATATAATCCAAATCATAAACTCAATCGATAATACAAATAATGATGCCCAATTAATTAATTTAAAAAAAAACAAGGAGACAAAGAAAAAAAAATCGACAAATATATAAATAAATATTATAAATTAATAAATAAATAAATAAATAAATAAATGCATTGTATTGTATTGTATTTTTATTAATTTAAAGTGAAGTTTTAAGAAACAGCTTCACTTTATCTCTGGGTGTAAACAATAAATTTTGCTCTCTTTTCCCCACGGGTTTCTTATTCCAATAACATTCTTGTATTCGTTGTAGTCTACGTTTACAATCGATGAGCTCGATCTTTACCAAGGTGATATCATTATTGGTGTAGATCAAGCAGACGAATTTCTGGGGTTATATAAAGGTCATGACCCCCCGTCTCTGCGACCTCGTCACACCATAAACAAGAGAGATGAATTTGCTAAATGGAAGATTAACGCCAAGGAAGAAGTAGAAAGTCGACAAAAGAGAAAAGTTATTTTCGGGACTGTGTACGAGTGGGATAACCAAATCGTTCCTTGGCGGTTTGATCCTAAATCCAAATTTGGTGAGACTTCATCTATACTAAAACCCGCAAAACTGTACGATTTCTAGTCCAGATGGATATATGATATGCAAAAGTAATATGATTCTATAGCGATTGACCAGCGCTCAGTAATTTATCCGTACTACATCAATACATGTTTTAAATTAGCTAAAAGAAATGTTCAACATTCTTGTAACTCGTGGTTGATAGACTGGTACAATAGTATACATTTCGTCAATGAGTGTTTCCGTGTATGACGCGAGTACAGTTTTGGCCACTAACTTTCAATAGAACCAGGAAGCGATCGGTACATTTTCTTATACAGTTTGACAAGGTAAAACAAATTGGCTTCGATCGGTGTTATTTTTCAAGGAGTCCAGGCATGGTGCAGACAAACTTGTGGCTCATTGGTGCCAGTCGTGTCTATTATCGCAAGCTAGTTTAGCAGAACATTTTGGTACTTTACTGTAGGTTATTGGTGTGGAAAATGAGCGCAGTTTTCTTCTGTTGATGCACATTCTTCAGTTTGTTTCTGTATTGAAGAGATACCATCATATGAAAAGTCCTTGTTTTGGTTGGAACTTTTTCGATAAGGTCGATATAAACATGCAAACGCCAAGTTGAATGTTCGAACGGAAAAGTTTCTTAAATTCATTACTACAGTTGACATAGTTTCATTGGAGTGACTGTACACCTTTGCTTAAAAGGCGGAGGCATCAACATGATTGGTGTGGTATAACTATTTCTGTAATTTTTTAGATAAATCTGCAAGGGCAAATATACTGGAGGCCATTGAACATTGGGAGTCGAACACTTGCTTTAGAATGCCTATGGTGAATAACCCACAAGGTGAACATATCATCTTTGTTAAAAGAAGAGCGTAAGTGTTACTTTATTTATTTTTTGTTTTTTGTTCAATTGCTTGGGCATTTGAATGAGTGATTGATTGCTCTTTTGGGTTGGTGAGTCGATCGATCGAACGATCAGTCAGTCGTTCCGTCCGTCGCCGGATCAATCGATGTACAGAAGTACAAAAATGCAACAAAAAACCCCCTACATTTCACAACTCCAGCTCATGCTTATAATTCGTTTCACCTGATCACGCTAATGGATCTCTGAGACTTGCTGAAGACATCTTGAAAGGAAACTGCATGTGATATAAGCATGTGACGGATTGTGTTAACGTTTTGTCAATGGCGCTCACGGTCGTGAAAAAGCTGTCGGATAACGTAGGTGTGCTCCCGGATGGTGTTTAAACGAGTACTATAAAATGCATCACATTACAAACGGCAGGACTCCTTTCCTTAGAATAGGGAATGACACTCCCGCAAGTTGCAGAGCTATATATCCGCCGTTTTGAGTGGTCTATAAAAGATCTACATGGATCAGAATCAAACAACTTATGTTGTGTCGACTACTTTCTTGGAAGGCGAGCATATATAAGGCACAATTTTGAGATAATTTGTCAACCTGTGTGGCACAGAGGCTTGTTATCAAATATAAAATCCATATGAATTGAAGGCAGTTTCCTTAAATGGTTGGAAGATTACCTTACCAATAGAAAACAAAGAGTTGTATTGAACGGCGACCAATCATCTCTACAAGATATGTATTTAGGTGTATCTCAAGGGTCCGTCCGAGGTCCCCTTCTTTTTTTAATATTCATCAATGACCTACCAGATGAGATTTTTAACAACATCCGTACATATTGTCCGGCCATCTATCTGATCCTGTAACTCAAGAAAATATAAAGCATGACATTGACAATATTGCATCTTGGTCAGATATATGGTTGATATATTTCAAAGCATCAAAAACAAAGTCACTCCTTGTGTCCAGGCGAAGGGATCCATCAAGCATCTATGTTGACTTGAAATCTACTGCTTTGTCTGCTTCCAACACACACAAACATCTCGGTGTAACTATGTCGAATGACGCGTCCTAGAGCGAGCACATTGAAAATATAATTTTAAACGTTACACAAAGGTCATCTATATTTCGAACTTTAAAATATAAATTAGACAGAAAAACACTAGGGATCAGGTATAAATCATTCGTAAGACCATGCTTAGAACATGCAGATGTTATCTGGGACAATTTTTCAGAAACGCAAAACAATAGACTTGAACAAATACAGACAGATTGCCACAGAATTATAACAGGTCTTACTCGTAGCATGTCAACTGAACTTTTATACGAAGAATCGGGTTTCCCTAAATTAATCTTTCGTCGAGAAATTCGCCGACTTAAATTATTTCACAAAATATTTTACGATCAGTTAAAACAAATCTCCGCCGACTTATAAGTGATTTGAACACAGATAGAAACCCATATCCACAAAGATCATAACTAATTTATACTCCCTTTTTTGTAAAACAGAATTCTTCAGAAAAACATTTTTTCCGGCAACTTTTAACGATTGGAACGCCTTCCTTTTCAGTAATAGAAGCATAACAGACTATAATCTATTTGGTTACAAATTAGGCGTTTATTTAGAACTAAATAATACATGCGCATGGTACTATGTTGAATAGAACATAGTTTGTGGTGTCGGCTAAGAAATGAATGTAGCTCTTTCAATGATGATGTTTTTAAAAACCATTTATTACTAAACCCAAAGTGTGCGCGTGGACTCAATAATCAAACAGCTGAACATTATCTATTATACTGTCCATTTTATATATTATATCGAAAAAGAATGTTAGGTGATATATCCGCGTCTGGACACATTACGGATATCAATCCGACACTATGATTATATGGGGATGCCACATTATCTGCTGAATGAAACCAGTCTATAGCAAGGTTATGTGGTGTGTATATAAAAGAAAACAAGCGTGTTTCTAATGCAATATAAGTATAACGATTAACAAGTTTACAAATCATATTGTCGATCAGATCAAATTTGTTTTACAAGGCTTCCCACGCCACTCTGTAACTTGTACTCTTTCTCACTAGATGTCTGCGCACTGTTTGAGCTGTATTGGTTTGTTTAAGCTGTGGCCAACCACTGTAGAACACAACATAATTTAATATTAGAATAAAGGAAGACATACTAGGAACAGTTGTTGTGAGGGTTCCATACAGAATAATAAAGTTCCATCAGAGCCATTACTGAAAACACTTAAAAGTTTCCATTAGGGCCATATGTTTCTAAGAGTGTATAATAGTTAATGCCATTGGTAAACGAAACTGAACACATTGCTAGATATGTCAACGGAAGTGTGCCTTAGTGAGCACTGTTTATTGAAACTTGTCTTGAATCACCGTACCATGTTGACTGTCATTTTCAGATGCTCCTCTGCGATTGGTCGAAGATTGAGAGGGTCATATGGTCAAGAAATATCAATTGGGGACGGGTGCCTTCTGGTACGTTCACAGTCTGTCTTCTTAGCACTATTCTTACAACAGGACGAAACCAATCCAAAGACACTTACTCAAGCCGTTTTGAAAGAATGATACCGTTTTCTGTAGAATTATTTCGAAAAGAAAATGCAGTAGATTGTTAGTACCACATCGTTAATGCACGTCTCCACGACAATATACAAATATATTGTTCACGACTCACTAACTGGGTTGTATTAAATAAATTAACAACACGAACTTTTAAGCTATGTAATGTTAGTATCCACTTGAGAAAGGCCCCGGTGTGAGAGGCGGAAAGCTCGTGAAAGTAAATGTGTACCTAGAGTAGCTCACAAGATCGTGTTTTCTATTTTTGAAATATGATCATTTTCCTTTCTCAAACATACAGCACTTGTTGTACACTAAATATTCTCTTCATAGTGTTTGGGAAAGTGTACATCTCTGGTATACCTTATTAGTGAGACAGACTCATAAGCCTCATTAAACTGTTAAACGAGAACACTTTACGTGGCGTGCTATTGACGTTTGCTTTACAGGATAAACAGGAAACCTCAGATGACTGTGACCGACAACAGGATAAATGTCATGCCCAACGCTCCAATGTGAACACCACTGTTGTACAACAGTTTTTCTAGCCTGGCTACCATTTTTCATTAGATCCGTATCTTCAGCTTCTGGGACAAACCTACATTAAGGCATACTGTTTTAAGACACCCCTTACAGTTTTATTTATATAGAACATTCATGCAACGTCATTTTTTATATATCACGTGTCGTTTTCGATCAAAGGGAACAAAACAATTTGGCACAGGAACCATTATCACATGAATATTCACCAAAAACAGTCTTCGGATTAAATGGCATGGTATTTTATGGGGATTTCAATAGCGCAGACACAATTTTAAACCGATACCATTTTGCTATCTGACAAATCCATGGTGCAATTATGTCTTTCATGGTATTTGTATAAGATAAGAGAAATATCCATATCTATAGGAACGGTTTTTTTTTAGAAAATGATCCGCACGGTCTCTCTACTCGAATGCCAATAAATTGCCGGTCAAAAGAGTGAAATTAGGTTAAGTGCAGCCTTCAAGACCAATCCGTCAAACCAAGAAACAATTATTTTCTTTTCAGCTGGGAATCATTGCTCATGAAATTGGCCATGTTTTCGGACTTTTCCACGAACAATCAAGACCGGATCGCGACCGCTATGTTGAAATATTAACGGATAATATTCAGACTGGCGTGGCATCGAATTTTATGAAACAGACGTGGAGGACGGCAGACACCGCTGGCATTCCATATGACTACGCCTCGGCCATGCATTATGGCAGAGCGGTAAGTAACCACTAGTTCAAACCACAAAGTGAGGAAAGTTGTTTATTCTTTATGTAATATCAGTGAGCTCATTTCATAAAATACAAAAGTTTGTTTATACACAGAATGATATTCTTTATATAGAAAATAAATTGCGCAAGTGTTTTAATATAATGTGAGATTGTATAAGTATAATACAAACGCGGCAAATATGTTTATACCCAATGTGAGATTGAATTAGAATACAGAACCCGCATGTTTATTAATACACAATGTTATGCTGCTTATACAACGTATAGAATAGGCAAGTTTGTTTATACACAATTTTAGATTGTTTATATAGAATGCAAAATTAGCAAGTTTGTTAATGGAGGATGTATGTTTTATATAGAATACAAACCCGTAAGAATTGCAACTGTTATTTTGCCACAGGACTTTACAAGGCGTACAAACACCGACACTATCCGCCCAAAACAACCGTTCCTTAAAAACACAATAGGGCAGAGAGAGGCGCTATCCTATTACGATATCAAAGCTGTAAACTTCAAATTCTGTTCAAGTAAGTTATCTAAAATCCGCAGCGCAGATGATTGAAATCTCGCAACAACAAATCTATGAACTTCGACTTTAAAGTTAGTCTGTTATTTTATCTTCGATATTCAAAAACGACAATTATCACGGACAACAAGGAGCATACCACAAACACCATTTGTTTGAATCATTTCAAAATAAGAAACTATCAGTAATTATCCTGCATTGCGAAACATTTCACAGTATGTGTTAATGTAGCCATACAGCAGTGCACCAACGTAATATCAATCAAATTAAAGTGAGCTCAATTTATTTCCTGATTTTTTTACACCTTTAATACAATAAAGAGTCTGTTTCAGGAAGTTTTCAGTGCCTTTTGCGTCTAACAATACAGCGTAGGCCTATCTTAAGCCTGCAAGATTGAATTTATTTTTTACACTTAAGATTATGTAGTCTGTGAAGTGTCTGCCAGAAATAAAAGACATATAATAATCGACCAAATTAACGATGAATAAATGTACAGATGAATACGGTTAATTAAATCCATTCACTTAAACCCTCTGTTCGATTCTTTAGAAAGCTGTGGTCAACGAAGCCTTGAATGGGACAAATGTAAAAACGGAGGATACCGCGATCCTAGAAACTGCAGAGAATGCAAATGTCCTACAGGGTTCTCTCCTCCTTATTGTAAGAGACCAGCGCGCTCCGGCAAAGGTAAGGACGGTCATGCTAAGTCAAATGTATTACACTGGTTACAGACAAGACGACTGACTACAAACAAACAATAACAAACTTAGGACAATATGTCATGTGACCATCCTGAAATTTGCTTATTGTGACAATTAGCTCCGTTTTATCACCACGCAGTCTGTGTACGCCATCAAAAGTTCAACAACCAAGCAACCAAACACACCACTAATCAATCGATCAGTAGTTAATTCTGATGGACATTGAGAGTATCAAAGCCACTCGTCGAAATGCCTCAGCTATGCATCGCTTTAAAATAAAGAAACAAATTTGTTCTTTCTCATTTTCAGTGGACTGTGGGCATCAAGTATTAGATGCATCCCTAATCCCTAAATCGTTAACCTCTCCGGGCTATGGTGTGTCAGGTCACCCTTCTCACTCAGGCTGTTCCTGGTTAATTCAGGTATTTACTTTGTAGTCTTTAACAGTATAAGTGCAAACTCCTAACCGAGAGCTGTGTAAATAAAGAATCTGTCCGTAACAAAGTAGAAGTACGTACGTACTTTGTAACGATAAATTGGTCACTCATGATTTGAGGGATTTTCGGGCTAGGAGTATTAATTGGTTTTCAGATACGGGGTTTACGCCGTAGTTAAAGTTATTTGGTAAAAGATACTAAAGAGCCAATCTTCATGTTCACACAAAATACTTAAAATTTAAAGGACTGTATTGCATATTCTGACAAAACGGAATTTGTGATATCAAAATTATTCCATGTATTAATATATAAGCAATCGACTAAACCTCGCGAGATTCGCGTCACAGGTATATTATCACTACGACGGGCAGTGGTCGATCTATGAGTGTGCATCGAACCATACATGTTGTTAGCCGCGAGCTAATTTTCCTACGTTGGCGCACTGTCCACTTTTATGGCTTTAGAGTACGTACATGTACATTAAGGAGTAAATATACCCAAACAGAAAGAAACTGTAAATTTTCTACACAACGCGAGCTACGTTTTAAGCGGATTTGCAAAACAAATATATGGCTTAATGGCCACTGTCTTATGACATCCGAGGGGACATGCTTGGTTTATTCGATATTTAATTGGAAAGCATGCTCTCTATTTGTTCTTGCTCCAGTTTAAGAAAGCAGTTTACGTCTTTATATTTAAGGTATTTTTAAGTAGGATTTTGCACTTTGTCTAAATAGGCACCACCTGGACACAGGGTTGAACTTACATTTACTGGGAAATTTGAAATGCAGCGACCAGACAAAAAGCTTCCATGTGAGGACGGGTACGTTGAAGTGAAATATCAAGACATTGTCAGAAATGGTCCAAGGTGAGTTTCATAGGGGAGAACAAATAAATATTATAATATTAAAATCTTACAAAAAGAGAAAATAAATTATCTATAGGGCATACAAGTCACGTTCTGTGATCTGCGATTTTCACGCAATGCACTCCACTTCCGGTGACAGTCGACATTCTTTCTAGCCCCAGTGTCAGCGGAAAGTTAACAGATGCCCAGTTTTCTATCCAGTCCTACATCTGCATCCATCAGTAAGACAAAATACGGCTCTGAAAGATCTGTATTCATATAAACAGAATTTGAACGCGGTCAACGAAAGTCAAGTAGACAAGAACGAGGCTTACATACACTATTTGTGATCTGGTTGGGTGTTAACGCTGTACTTAATACTATTTCATTCACATGACGGCGTGCCAGCCCAATGGGGGAAGGCAACCACGCTCAACACCTCTGACAACAAACATTCACAAGCTAGAACAAATACAGGACAATCACAGGACATTATACAAATACATCACAAACAAATCGGCTTCATGTTGTCCTTTAGTTAAGAGAGCACCAGGGCAACAGGGAACTGATTGACAACAATAGCAAGAAGACACACTGATTTTATTAATAGGGCATTGTGTAAAAATCTCCCCGCACATTAACATAGCATAATTCAATACATGGACATCAATGCTTGCATGTGTGAGACTAAACATACTTTTATCTCAACTGGAACAACATTTTGTTTTTACCATGACGTCAAACTGTTCATTTAGACTCTGTGTTAAATGAATCAGCTTTGGAAATTATTTTAAGAAACATTCATACACGAAAAGAGAACAATAATATATTTTGAAAAAAGAATTACATTTTCTTCTCGGATTCCTGCTATATTTCTAATTTTACGTTTAGTGTGTTGTCTCATTAGCTTAGTTAGAGTAGCTGCGACACACTTGTGCTGGCCTACATTTGATCAAACTTGGCGGCGCCGAATGATGTGATGAAACTTCTACGCAAATCCTGTTTAATTCTGTCTACATTGCATATGCATAAATAGGAGGTACCAAATGTTTAACATAAGCAAAATAAGCGATATATGTTTTCGACCTCTTTTAAAGCCACACGGCTGCCCCCCAAAAGGTTTAGTGAACACATTTCGGTTGCCGTCTTTTGTTAATGGAGACGATTGTTTCTTAAATTCAAGTGACAAGTTTAATTTAAAATGGGCAAACCTAGCCGACATAGTTTATATAAATATTAAGATGCTACTCGAATTAAAATTAGGCTGATCCTCAATTATAAGTTAAATGTTTGAGTTTGTTTAGTGTTGACTCACACTTAACCAAGCAGAGGATGCCCTTGTCGATAAGCTCGATAACTTCTTCCTCTGAAGACAAATATCTAAACTCGTGTTATTATGAATTACAGTATCGAACCGTTTTAAGAAATAATGTTTTCAGAACGAAGATGTTTACAGTACGTAGATGTGTTTTATAATTGCATGAAAGGCACTTTTGTTATGGTGAACACGTTATGTCATGTAGGTTAGTTTAATTGTTCGGTATCAGTCTCATTCATTCGATAAGTCTTCGACAACTGCAGTCAGACTAAATTTATTGCGGTGTATATGTGACATGGCCGTAATAACTTATGTTTCGAGATTAAAGACGTATTCTCTTTAATTGTTTATTTTATTGAGGTAGGCCTTCTGATGTTAATGTATGAGTATACATAGTACGCACTACAGTCAGTCCGTTCCGCCTCTATACATGCTATCAGAGTTATGATTTTACACGCAACTCAATGCTTTTTGTTTGTGTTCATTGACCTGTCAAATTTCTTAGAAATTAAACTGGTGCCACCTTTATTACTCGGAAAGTCCACCATAAAGTGATAATTTTGATGAAGTGTTAATTTTTTTATCCGTTAACTTATTTACAGTGAATCTGATCAAGTTCAAACTCTTGCCTCTTTACAAACACCAATTATAAGCCAATCCTTACATACATTTAATATGCGCATTGTTCAAACTGACGAGTGAAAGTACACTAAAGTTAAGACAATAAGAGATAAAAGTCTGTGCATGGCGTTTTAATCTTTAGGTTTGTTTTCCAAGCGTTGGCAACAATTACCAGAATATTGGCTTCGTGCTTTATTATATGTCAGTTTGTAATTTTTGTGTCTTTTATAATGTATAAAAACTCAAGCTAAAACTATCGTTGACTCCAAAAACAGATATAGCTGTAAGCATGGCGTTTCAATATTTCGTTTTGTTAAACCATTGTAAAGAAGTTCGAGGAGATACGCATCGTGCTTAAGAACATATACCTTAATCTGTGTCTTGTAAACACTAAATTTGTACACCCTTATTAGAATTTCCTAATCCTAAAAAAATTTTAAAAAATTTAAAAAAAAAGAAAAAATTAAAAACTCAAAGAAAGAACTAAAGGCGTACACAGACGATGTTGATAACCTAACAATTTGTCACCCTCAGACGATGTTGATAACCTAACAATTTGTCACCCTCAGACGATGTTGAT
>JAQQZZ010110574.1:3134-15477 GCA_030265115.1 Mopalia vespertina | reverse complement strand
ATAAGGTTAAATGTGTACTTAATCTCCACTACGGTCTACAAGTCTGTTATAAGGTTAAATGTGTACTAAATCTCCACTACGGTCTACAAGTCTGTTATAAGGTTAAATGTGTACTAAATCTCCACCACAGTCTACAATTCTGTTATAAGGTTAAATGTGTACTTAATCTCCACTACGGTCTACAAGTCTGTTATAAGGTTAAATGTGTACTAAATCTCCACCACGGTATACAATTCTGTTATAAGGTTAAATGTGTATTAAATCTCCACTACGGTCTACAAGTCTGTTATAAGGTTAAATGTGTACAAGACCACCTTAACAAAAACGCCATTACGGCATGGGGGAAACGAGGTAATCAAACGATTAATGAAAATGAACAGGATAGCAGTAATGTCTCAGATGGCCAGACACTTTAAACAGTTGGAAACAATGTAACAAAATCCCACCACAGTCTTTGAAATGTCTGTAAAAACGATATCAATGATATAGACAGCTTTGGAAATATTCATAAAAATGCAAGATTTGCATTTCGTTAATCTCTATTATGTATTTTACAGGAAAATGGGATCATTGCGAGCGATAGCCTTGTTCGGTCTTCTGTCAACAATCCTTGCTATTTCCGGTCAACAAACCACGGAAATAAATGTGCCTGTAGCTGTTTCGTGGCAGAATGTTTCAAATTCTGAAAAAAATCTCACAAAGTCTCGAAGCCAAACACGCTTGACAAATAATACAGGATCCGGTGATATAGCTGAGTTTTTCGACAATTTGAGTAGAATGTTCGGGAATACAAGTGGAATGTCTTCGAAAGGCCGCACACCAGTTAAGGGATCAGTAGAGAATGGCAGCCCACCACCTGGCTCGAATGGTCCACCACCAGGAATTATCCCTGGGCCAGCAGGTGGCGGCTTGGGAGGAATGAATGATCTGACGGGTGGAATGGGAAATTTATTTAATTCGATATCTGCTATGTTTATGAACGGTGGATTTCCCGGTGCAGGCAGAATGGGTCCAGGTGCCAGCGGTATTGCACGTCCTGGTTCCGTTGGTAAGGGAGGTCCAGGAGCTGGTAGTGCAGGAGGTCCAAGTCCCGGTGGTGCAGGAGGACCTCCTGGTGGATTATCATCAATGTTAGGTTCAATGTTTGGAATGGGAAGACAACGTCCTGGTGGACTGACAGGTCCTCCACAGAACTGGAGCCAAGGTAGTCGGAACACAGGTTTGCCTGAACGCGGTCAACAGTCACAGGGAGGAATGCCGCCAGCGAGGGGTGTAGGTGGGCAACCAAGTGGAGGGCCCGGTGGTATGATGGATATGTTTAGGGGAATGAACTCAGGTCAAGGAGGCGGAATTGACAGTCGTCTTAGTGGTTTAGGTAATATGCAAGGAAATGGGGGTATGTCAAATATGATGGGCGGGATGTCAAACCAAGGAAGGTCCGTACAACAGGGAACAGCGCAGATCCCTCGAGGCATGGATAAGTCGTGGGGACAACAGATAGGACAGAGTCAGCCAATGGGATTCGGAGGATATCTTCATCAGCAACCACAACAATGGAACAGAATTCCACAAACTAATAGATTTAACGAACAACAGACATGGGGTTCGCAAACTGGAAATTGGCCACAACAGTACTTGGGTTCGAACTTGCCCATGAGCTCATTTCCGCCTGCAGAAAATGCTAGAAGATCGCACAGGCCATTATTTCCTAATGGACAACAACCAAATCCATTGTCAACGTGGGGCAATGAACAAACCAGAATGGCACCGAACAGTTTTTCTCCAAACATGGGCATTCAACAGGGGAACAGGATGGTGGGTCCACAAAGAGGTAGAATGGGAGGAATGGGCAGATTTGGCGGCATGGACACAAATATGCTTTCAGGGATCATTCAAAGTATAATGTCGCGCATGACCGGTACAAACCCAAACCAGGGACCTCCGCCATCACCTAAACCAGGCTTTTGTCAAGAATACGACTGCCCGCCATTTACTGTTCTAAAGCGCGGTCAGGTAAGTTCACCGACATTGACTTTGTATCTTAAAGTAGACACGGACCTTCCGTTCGTACGCCACGCACCTGCCGCCAGTTCGATTGCGAGCTTTATATTTGAAATGGCCAAAAATATTCAATGCTAGCCGATACATTAACTGCTATTGTTTACTTCCCTTGCTTTTGCTAAAAATATGATTTTCTATCATGCTCCACCACCGGTCCAATTCCTAGCCATTACTCTTGAATGTTTTGGCATATGCAGCTCCTACTTTAAGAGTGTTATTTGTGAAACATTATTGACATTTTCTGTTCTGCCTAACGTTTACCTGTCTATCTGTCCATCTCACTTCCAATTTATCAACTCTATTCCTCACTCCTCTCCTTTTGGAAGATGTGATGAAATGCATTGACCATGCGTAGGCCTATGTCAAACGCTTCTTTAGTTCCAGTATTTCAAGAAGCCCTGTTATTACTCTGACCATGACTTTATTTGAGTCCACTTCCACAATCTTTCTGGGATTGGTTATTAGATCGGGTAAACCTGATGTCTCAAATCACACAAACAAAATAGAGAAACTTAAAAAAAATACAGCTTCGTGCAGTTTTGGATGAAATATATTTAAACCAAGTCTTTGCGAAATTATATGGTTGTGTTCCTTCTGTAAAGTCTTGGAATGTATGTAATATCTAAATCTATTCCGTATAAAATATTGCCACTTACATATTACCAATCCTCCTCATGTGCGAAGGATCTTGGGGAATATTGAATAAGAAAAACTGCTGACTTTATATATGAATTGTAAACCTTTCCCGGGGTGTGAGTGTATCGCCCAGTGAGCTTTTGTTTTACTTGTCTCTTTTCCCCTCTTCTGTGTTGCAGGAATTTTTTTTTACTTGAACAGTTTATCTAATAACCTTTTCAAACCAATAACATTAAAATACCCATGATTAATATTGAAACCGAAAGTTTTAGCTCTTTATGTTATTATATATGTACCTACCCTTTGGATTTCAAGTGGTGTTACAGTTTTGAAAACAAAATCCAGAATTGCAAAGAACATTAAAAATATCATACAATTATTGACAACGCTGAGGCAAGATGAGTGTTGATTTAGGACGATTTTGTCAACTCTTGTGCCTTAAATTGTCCGTGAGTGAAACCCCTCAGATTAGACCTATATTTTTTCTTCTTCAGAATTATGAGTTAAGGCGTTATGAACCTATGACATTTGCGTCTGCTGACATTCCAGCTGAACAGTTCGCCAAGATAAAGGTGTATTGGACCCTAGCAGAGTACATGTTACAAGGAAAGAATTCTGAAGGTAACCTAACGCACAGTGCGACACGCCAGACAAATTGCACATCATTAGGGAAAAGACACAACAGTATCCCGGTGAAAACATAACAAGGAAAATGATAACATCGGGCACAATACATAAAACCAAATGCCAGGCGAGAGGGAAGGCCTTTTTCTATTTTATAGTTTTTAACATTCCTTTTAAACTATACCTTCAAAGAGGCCTGCTGCAACAGATACTGTAATAAAATACTGATAATGTAACACTAACCGCTATTGTAATAAAATCAACCGATAAAGTAACAACGACCACTATTGTAATAAAATTAACTGATAATGTAACAGCAAACGCTATTGTAATAAATCAACCGATAAAGTAACAATGACCACTATTGTAATAAAATCAACTGATAATGTAACAGCAACCGCTATTGTAACAAATCAACCGATAAAGTAACAACGACCACTATTGTAATAAAATCAACTGATAATGTAACAGCAACCGCTATTGTAATAAATCAACCGATAAATTAACAACGACCACTATTGTAATAAAATCAACTGACAATGTAACAGCTACCGCTATTGTAATAAATCAACCGATAAAGTAACAAAGATCACTATTGTAATAAAATCAACTGATAATGTAACAGCAACCGCTATTGTAATAAATCAACCGATAAAGTAACAACGACCACTATTGTAATAAAATCAACTGATAATGTAACAGCAACCGCTATATTAATAAAAACAACCGATAATATAACAACAACCGCTATTGTAATAAAATACTGATAATGTAGCATTATTCGCTATTGTAATAAAAATCAACCTATAAAGTAACAACAACCAATACTATTATTGCATTTAACTGTAACTACATTATCGGTCAAAAGATATAATAGTAACAGTTGAAAATAATGTAACTACACTAGCACTGAACAGTTATTACATTATCGGTTAGGAAAGAAAGCTACGTTATCAGTCAAAATTTATCACAGTATCTGTTAGAACAGTTATTACGCTGTTTATATTTATTACAATATCGGTTATATGTACGTTATCGATTGTTTTTATTACAGTATTATAGGCATAAACTAATACCTCTACACTAATTAAGACAATAAAAACGTGTGTGGTTTGCTTGACGATTGATTTAAAAAACACACGCTTTTACTCATACATTAGATAGCTGAAATCTTAAATGTGCGCAAAGGGTGTTACAACCAATTGTGTCGAAATCAACCGGTACTGCAGAAATTACCCGCTAGGGTAAAACCAGAAGATTTGCTTTACACTACCGGTAATTTTTTATATTACTGTTAATTTGCAACAAATTGGAAATGAAAAATCTACCCTAAGCCCGCATAACGCAAGTGTTGTGGATATGGATTGCTTGCTTCCAGTTTATAGACATTTGGCATCCCACCAAGAGCATACCATCAGGCTCAATACATATTATAATACACTGGACAAGACTTATGCAGAAATGAATGGCTTTCGATTGTCAGTGAGTCGAGCATCTTAAGCATTTACCTTGCTGACACAGCTCACGAGATAAGTTGTTTTCCGAATACCAGCATGGTGAGATAAGAACTAGGATCAGACAATTACATGCGCCTGTATAGTGCAGCCTGATTGTAAATTGTAACTTATGTAATGTTAACATATTATGTCATGGAAATGACCAGAGTGAAATAAAGTGAATTGAATTGATTGGGCTTATATATACAACTACTTTTACCACAAATGTCACAATATACAACAATAGCAAGTCAATATTTTACGAATTACTGCGTCGTTATTCTTAATAATACTACATAACTCGAGGGCTGGGGATTAACTGGTTCTATGTCTAAATATGGTATGAGGGGAGATAACTCCATGGACATGACACCCAAACCAACAGGTTTTATGTCCGGAGATATGACTTCAATATTAAAAACACAATCACGGCTATATGCGATAATCACATAGTTCTTTGTTCAAATTTACATGGCGAGAGAAAATTTCAAATACCATTTTATCCATCTGTGAAAAGGTGTACATAGAACCAGTTAATTATCAGCCCACCAACTGCCGAGAAGTTTACCTAGAACAAAGGCCTCGACTAAGAATTGTGTGTCGAAGTGGGCCCAACTACCTTCACATCTTGTTAACAATCAGTTGTACAGTATAGATTTTAAGTCAAACAGGTAGTACATACTATAACAAAAACACATTGACTCTGGTAAACGGTGTTGCGGAGGCTACCAGAGCCCTATTGCTCCAAACCAAATTACTCTCCAATACCAGCTTTAATTACTAATCTTTGAATAGACAACTCTTTTAACATGGCACGGTTTGATCAAATCCAGGGCTAAATAAAAAACGCTAGCACAGAGCAAATACAGTTTTTAGAAAATACATATTGTATAATTACAACGTTGATCTTTGTGACAAAGATTTTTCTTACCTAATGTATATGTAACTCGATTTAATTGTTATCTTTATCTTAGGTTTGGTGATGCCTTTAACGGTTCCGATCTTAACTAAAAACGACACGAGGGGAAACCTTACGCGGACTATGTATTTCTTATTACCATATCTTAGACAGAAAAACCCACCTATACCTATCCACCAATGGGTGAAGATAGTCACAGTACCGGCTATGGAAGTCTACGCCAGGTATGCGTTACATACGTTTGTGTATGTGTATATTCAAGGTCAACACTGTCTCTAATATAGATGCCCCAGTTGTGCAATCTGTCTAAAATAATGATAATTAAAATCACATAAATCGTTATCAATGATTGACTAACGTTAAAAAATCAGTCAAGGTGAACCCATCGCCTGGAACTTTATAATTACGGGACGTGATTTTCGATAAAGACTTACATTTTATATTTCTGTTTATAATATGTAGTTTTTTTTAAAGATTGCCGTAATGCTTCTTCCATTATATTGCCTAACTTAGTGGTTTTCATTTTATTTACTACAGATTGAAATAAGTATTGTTGACCATATTAATTTTTATTTCAGACCAGCAAGGGGTTACCTTTCTGATGGTCAATTCGGTGATGCGGCGAAACAGTTCAGGGCAGATCTAGGACCGACAAACCCAGTCCAGTCAGATATTGTGTTCACTGCATTCTACGATACCATGTTCAAATTTCGGGAACGTTACAATGAACTGTGGCTAGTGTCGAGAATTTTAGGCAATGGCGAGATTATAGCAACTCCTGAAACTTCCCCAAATCCGACATTTCCACTGCGAAGACAGTCACCTCCGAACGAACCCTACCCATCGAGTATTCCGAACAACCGACCACCCAATATTAATGAGTTTTCCTATCCAGGGTATAATCCAGGTAATCAGAACCGAAATTCTTTGCAACAGCAATCGGTGAACATGCCAGCAGGTTATGGACAAGTCCAATCAGAAAGAATTCCTCCGCCTAGAGAGGACGTCATTAACGGACCGCCTAATGAACGACCGCGCCCCAATGAAATTGTTAAACAAAATCCCCCTACTCCTATTCAACAACAACAACAACAACAACAACAACAACAACAACAACAGCCCCCATATACGGATTCTCCATTTAATCGACAAACACACAACGCAATAAGCCCACCTGGAGTTACAAACCCGAATTCACCAAAGCCAGGCCCCCCACAAAGAACCTTCGAAACGGCTGTCGACTCTGGGTCAAAGAAAAACGTTCAATTTCTAGATAATCTAGGTGTTCAGAACTCGCTTGACTCCACAAACCGGCCTCGATTCAATACTGGTATAAGGGGAAACACGAATACTCATCCGGCGTTTTCATTCAATGTTCGGCCTGGAATTAACTTCTTTTAGACAAAAAAAAAGAAGGAAACTAAATTAATAAAATAAAATAAAATAAACCCCTCCAACCCATCCTCATTCTTATTCTATTGTCTTATTATTGCCATAGAATGTTTAAATTAACATGATTGCCTTGTACCAACTCATTGCGTTGATCGAAACGTTAATTATACAAGGAATTGGACACCAGAAACGTCCATGAACAAAACATATATTCTCTATCCACCAAAGAATACTCTGTTAAGGTTGCATGGCCACTTCCTTGTTCAACTTGTAGAGTGAAAGGTGGACAACAAATAGAATGTCGAGATAGGTGCTATAGATGTTGGAACAATACATTTTATTGGCTTAGAGGGGGAACTCAATTTGAGTTGTTTTACGTGTTTAAGAGATTCGAACTGTAATGTATAGTTTCGGTCGATTTTATATCTATTGCTATGCTTTGTAAAAACATATCAACAAAACGAATAATATCATTAAATGTGTACAGAATGGACCACTTGATTAACTCGACGTAAAAATATGCATGTAGAATCAGGCCACCCTATTGGTTCTTTGGCCGATTTTCCGATGACGAAACAGTGGAACAATAAGTAAAGTTTGCATTGAAGTCATTTTGAAAATCGACACTTTAATTTTTGGATCACGCTTTCTTAGTATGGACATATTCTAGTGTAGAACATTTTGCAAGCATGAGACCTTTACGGGAATGGAACTTCCGATATATATAGTTAGTCACAAAGTCGCTAGTAGTCATTTACTGATTGCTATATGGTACCTGGCGAATTGTCGTGGGTCATCAAATTAAAGAACTTATCGCTGACTGATTGATTGAGTCATTGGCTAGCTGGTTGGCTGGCTATGCGACCAACCAACCGACCGATCAGCCGCCCGACAGCATGGTCAGTGGGTGGGGTAAAATCCATTTATTTTAAAATTCAATCGTTTGGTTTCTGGGATGATGGGTTGGTCGGTTCATTGGTTGGTAGTGAAGGGGGAGGGGGAGGGGGGTGATTGTGTGGTTAGATGCATGGTTGGTTGAATGATGTATTGAATGATAGATTGATTGACTGGCTAATTGCTTGATTGACCGATAAATTGGTTAACTGATTGTTCGATCGATTATTGAGTTGATCACTTGGCTGATTGATTTGCTACTTGATTGGCTGATTGACAAGTTTCTTGATTGAATGATTAATTGGTTGAAAGATTGAGCGATTGATCAATTAGTTGATCATTTGACTGACTGACTAATTAAATGATTGATCACGAGTTGCGCTTATTGATTCATCGATTCTATCTTCATACGGTTTAGAAAGTGCTTGTCACAAAATTTCACGACAACAAATACTTTCGCTTTACAGATTTATTATGTTACTTTCGGAGACTGGAATTCACAACAACAAAAATGTTTGCAAACCGGAGTAATTATTACACCCTTGCGGATTCAGGTTCTACGAAACAAATATTCTCTTTATAAAACTGGGAAGTTTTAGGCATGTGTATTCTACAACCTCTTGGTGGTGTGCTTGAACCGTTTCACACTCCGCCTCCTGAAAAGTTTCATTTGTGATGTCACACAATGATGACGTATTCCCCGAAGCACGCGATCGCCTGTGTTTAGCTCTCCTGGTTGGGGTATTCCTGTCAAAATCACAGACTGGAACATTATTTGTAGTGTATATGTTGCTCCTTTGCGCTGTAAATGAATGACATTTCACTGCTCTTAAGTTATTTACACAGTCTTTATTCCTTTCGGTGTGATGAACGTTCGATTGCTGGCGATTAATGATCTTTTCTGAGTGCCTTCTCTTTATTATTCCTTTCCTTAAATTCTGTCCGTCGGTGTCCAGTCTGCATCTAGAACATAAATAAAACATATAAGGTTACTTTAGACAACGGAGTGTTTGGACACTCTAGCAAAATTGCATGTACAATCTAAAGCATGCACTGAAAAGATAGAAACAAATATTTTAATAAAGCGTTTTGAGAACTATATCCCAGCCTCTAGGCGCAAATTGTTCACAAACACTTGAAGTTCTGAGCTAAAGCATCTGTCAATTATCGTTGACAAGGGTGTCTTACGCGTCTGTAATTCGATTAGCATTGTCGATGCTTACTTTTGTAGGCTGGAATTTTCAAGGCTTATTTCGTTTCAGCCGAGATTTTTTCTCGACCGATAGCACCAATAAATAATGCTAGCTAGTTATAGCCTATGTTGAGCAATCCGTCACGTAAGACACAATATGAATTCTTGGTTCTGGGTGAGGGTTAATTCTAACTCTAAACCTAAACTTACCCTAAACCAACCCTAACCCTATCGTACGATACCCATAACCTTAAACCTGGCATTAACATTTACGTCATATCTTACATGCCGGTCTTACACGTTTTTGATAGTTTTTTTTTCATTTTGTAACCATCTAGTTTTTCAACGCGGACTCGGAAGTTTGAGATAAACCAGGAAGTCACGAGGCGGGGCACTACTTTTAGCCACAGTTACGAAATGCAACTGCTTTGAAAATTTGAAAATTTGTAATGTGGGTTAACATTTAAAGAAACAATTTTTTGATTTTAAGAATAAATAAATTTCTTAGTATCTTTGATTTGTTTGTTTGATTGGTGTTTAACGTCGTACCTAGTATCTTTGAAATGGGAATTTCATTGATCTACAGCGGAATGACAGCATAGGATAGTCCAGGTGTATTAATACTGCTGTAATTTGCCAGGCTACGGGCGCACAATTTGCGTCATTTTAGCGAATATCACTACATTCAAAATGGTCCTGGTTTACGAACAGGTGGGCTGTACGCAAGTCATGGAGGTAAGATGGCGACAGTTTTGATCAAATTCGGTTTTATAGGCAGATTGTAATGACCAGAAACTTGGGTTTCAAACATCACAAACCTCTATGCGTTGTGCATGTACTGTTACATGGCGGTTGTAAACGTGTTTTAGAATAACAATAATTAAAAAAAGCTGAGTAAACTAAACCGTTAATCCGTAGAACATAAGCTTGCACAAAGTTTACAACTGTTATCAACAACACAAATATCGAGTGACTGATTGATGTTTAATGCCATACTAAAGGACATTTCACTTATATGATGACGGTGTATTCCAACAATAATTGAGTCACCAGCATAACCATAAAGTATGAGGCGTTTAGATGCTGCTCGACAGTTAATCTGCTTCCAATGCTAAGCATAGACTGCATAGCTACTCTTTGAATAAACTGCCCTCAGTCAGAGGGCAATAACAGAAAGAAGATGTTGTCATTGATTGCATGAATACTCCCAACATACAATGTTTCACCTCGAATTTAATACTGAACTACCATTATATGGCATTTACGTTGAATTTGTTAATTAAGTTTCGTGTTTGTTTGATTGGGGTTCAACGCCGTACTTAAGGTTATTTTACTCACATGACGGCGTGCCCGCCCAATGGGTGAAGGAAACCAACCCCGACACCACTGGCAACAAACATAAACATCACAGGAGAAATACAGGACATTCACAGGACAATACAAAGACATCACAAACACAGGACACTCACAGGACAATACACAGACCTCACAAACACAGGACACTCACAGGACAATACAAAGACATCACAAACACAGGACAATACAAAGACATCACAAACACAGGACACCCACAGGACAATACAAATACATCACAAACAGATCGGCTTCCTGTACTTCTTTAGCTCTGAGAGCACCAGGGCAACAGGAAGCTCCCTCCAACCACTCGCTTGATAATTAAGAAAGACACATTCGTTGTGAATTTCGATTCTACTCACCCGTGTAAACATTGTGTCAACTGCCCTGAAGGTAAATTCAAATCTTTAAATGTTAGTTTGGTAATTGCCGTCTTCGGTTTCGGTGTGGTTGGTAGTGCAGGTGGTGATCCAATCAACAAAGTGGCAACTGATGTCAAGCGATATTTCAAAAAATCATCTTCGTAAGCCATTCTATTAACATGTTCCTGTTGCATGGATTTCTATAATTAATATACAATCGAAATCCTCTAAATCAACTTTTGGTCAAGATTCTTATTCCGACTTTTGAACGTATGCCTAGGCAGACGTCATGATACATGTTTACGTACAGTGTACTTTAACACCACAAACTGATCGTCGCCTCTTGTTGGTTAAAAGTATACAGTCGCTCTGGACACGTTGACAAACTACTTCACAAGTTCAATCATCACAGTTGTCCTAAAACCTAGTTATGTGAATCAGTTGAATCAGCATTCGAGTAAGAATTAATACGAAACACATCTAGCAGTCTGGCATAAGAACTAGATTGCCGAGATATTCAAATTCCTCCATTTCTCCATTCAAACGAGTCTTTCAACGATCTCCTAGGTATGCTATGGGATACCAACTAGTCGTTCTATCCAGTCCACGTATTTCTCCAGCAGAAAACTTTTAGAGTGCGCGACGGGTTACGAATCCGAACCTTATGTTGCCATACCTTTGTCTCTATAATCCATCAAGCAGCAGACAGGATATCTCCGCCCAGAACCGACAACAATGCCCTTATGCTGTTTTCACTTCGCACTTGACTGGTTTTACTTTTGTAAGTCTGTGGTATGACGATTCTTACAATGGTTACAATGGTCGTTTGAAATACTGTTTTTGTCTACTTGTTGATATTCTTTAGGCAGAGGGCGAAGTACAGACATCTTCAACTGACCTAAATTCCCCACCGCTAGGTTTGGGCAACAAGTATCAATGCTAGTGCATAAATGAAATCCGAAACGTGTAAACAATCTAAAATTTAACGATGGACGGTGTGGAAATGGGTTAAATTTACAATAAGTACATTCACATTGAACATATAAGTGTGATTGTTGTGCATCTGTGTGTGCGTGTTTGCTCGTTCCTCCCTTCGTTCGGTCCTTTCTTCGTTCCTTCTTTCGTTCGTTCCTCCTTTCCTTCGCCAACTTGCTCGATCGTATGTTCGTTCTCTCATCCATCTTATTTATTTAGTTGCTTATGTTATTAGTTATTTAACAATTTAGTTAGTTATTTAATAATTTTACTGTTATCATTTTGTTTTTATTATGTTGTGTAATAATTTAACTTAACCTACAGTTCTGGTTACTGAACTTTCACTCCTTCAGTTTTTTGTCAAATGAATAATATGATATTAAGTTAATCGAAAGAGATGTATCTCGGGGGGGGGGGGGGGGGGGGGGGGGGGGGGGGG
>JAQQZZ010110563.1:0-15478 GCA_030265115.1 Mopalia vespertina | reverse complement strand
AAACATCCCATGGTTATGCAAGCTTATTTTAGGAAGACCGATTTATAGGTTTCCTAAATTGTTTGCAGTGTTCGTCTCAATTTCTATTTTGCTACTGATTTTGACAAATTTTGTCAATCTGATTATCAATGAAGTTTGTATGATAAAGCAATTTTGCATTATTTTTCATAAATGCACATTTTTGTTTTTAACAAATCAGCAAAGCAGTGACAAATTCAAATGTTAGGTTATCTCACAAAATTTTAGAGGCCTGAGTTTAAGGCTCTGCCGGAAAAGGTTGCAGCACAGGCCTTAAAACCTAATTCAATTATAAACTTTATCAAAAGAAATTTACTGAAAACTAGAAACTTACTTTGTGGGAGTGATGGTTGGATAGGAACAGTGTCTTCCTGTTGTTTCTGATTGATTTCTCCTTGTACATCTTCAAAATCAGCAAACCTCACACTCTTCTTTTTCTTTGGGTGTAAATAAAGAAACAGAAGTTAAAAATTCATTATGATTCATAGGCCGATTGTCGAGAATATGTGACTGAGACTACTGTGTAGCTAAAGGCAATGAAACAATGCCCATCAACATTCCCACTCTAGATCACTCAGCCATCAGTGAAAATTCCAGAGCTTGTCTGATTGAGATTTCAATCGTAATAGCTAATAATTTAAAGTCAAAATTTTATGTAACACTATGGCAACTTAATAGTTCTATTGAGTTGTTTCATATTTGATTTGAAACACATAACAATAAACTTTAAATATTTAGCTTTAAATAAAAAGGATATTTTTGTTTTGTTTACATTTTCAGCCTAAGGGATGAGGCAAACCCTTAAAGGATGGTATATTTGACTGCTGTTTTGTGCGACATTTGATTTGTTTGTTTGTTTGATTGGGGTTTAACGTCACACTCAAGGGTATTTCACTTATATGACGACGTGCCAGCCCAATGGGTGAAGGAAACCACCCTCGACACCACTATCAACAAACACAGACAAGACAGGACAAATGCACGACAATAACAGGACGCAATACAGACACCACAAACAGGTCGGCTTCCTGTTCCCCTTTAGCTCTGAGAGCCCCAGGGCAACATGAAGCTCCCTCCAACCACCCGCTGTGCGACATTTGAGGTAACTGCACTCATTTGGTACAATATGCAAACCAAAAAGGCTCGCTTTCTCTGACCTCCTTGTTTGTTTGGGGATTTACCCTGTACTCAAGGTTTTTGGACTCCTTTGATTTGTTTGTTTGGTGGTCTCCATCACCCTTTGGACTGACATGCTCATATCAGTTTGATATTGCCCTTTGACCCTAAGAGCACCTGGACAGCAAAAAGCTTCCCATCTTGTCAAAATTCAACGAGTAGTGCTTCATCTTACCGTTACTTTGTCTTCTGACTTGTGGTGTTGGCGCATGACCTCAAGACTGTCTCGTACATCAAATCCAGTAGCTTTTCCACCAAAAGAATGAGAGCGTCTGAAATGGGTTGGACCCCCGGATATTGAGGAGTCTTTCTTCAGAATTCCTTTAACGTCAGATGTTTTCTTAGTTTGTGTATATTGTTTTGAACACTCTGACAGGTCTGATCTGGCATCGCTTCCTTGTTCCGAACCTTCTCCATTAATAGTTAAGCAGCCATTTGAAAGTCCACCATTGGATAATACAGAAGGTTCTATATTGATGACTGGTTTGACTTGGACAGGAATTCGAGATGGAGGCAATATACGATCACTTGAAGGAATTGGGTGATCAAATGTTTGTAGGCTACCATCAGACATGGCTAGAGTTGTGTTAGTAGGCATTGAAGACTGTGCATATGAAATAGTTGAAGATGTACACTGTTTAATAGGCTGAGATGTTCGAGACATTGAAGAATTTGAATTTGAAGAAATTTTAGCACTTTGAGATAAATTAGCTTGATTCTGCTGTTGAACTTTAACATTATGTTGTTGTTGTTGTTGTAAAGCAGTTTGTGTATTAGAAACAGGTTTCACAGTAGATATATTATTTGCTGGTGATGCCAAACCTTTTGGAACACTGGCCACAGAGCGAGTTGCTGTAGCAGTGTTAGAAGAAGGTGCCCAAGATTTGACATAAAAAGTTCCAGCATCATTTACTGCATTATTGTCAAGTTTCAATCCATTTTGTGAAACCTTACTAGCATCAACAGCTGCCGTACTTGGAGATTTAGTCAGAATGTCATTTTGATCACTGACCCATTCATTCACCATTCCCGAACCAGTCTGACCAGGACGTTCAATGTCCGCAAACATGTCATAGCGTGGAAGAAAGAACTGTTTTGAGTGATCAGCTGTTTGTCGTTGTTGAATTCCTTCTCTAATATCTATTGTGCTAACAGTATCGACAGTTATATCACTACGCGAAGAGTCAACAAAAGGAATTCCAAAAGAGCTAGAGGGATTTCTTAATGTAAGCTTTCCATCATTGACCTTCGAACTGTTGTCAGCATTGCGCACTGTACTTGTTAACCTTTGGTCTTGGATAACAGCTTCCGATATTCGATTGGATGAGACATTGTCCAAGGCAGGGGTCACGGGGTCAGAGGTTACAGGTCCAATGTCAGCAAATGAATTTTCTTTCTCAGGTGAACAGTGGGCTTCCAGGCTGTCTAAACTAGACAGACTCTCAGATTGATGGATTCTTGATTGGTCCTTACCCATAGCCTCAGTATCCTCATCAACATTCTGGATATGCGTATCATCCGCGATTTCTCTACGGATGGCGGTGTTAAACTCGCGTAAAGACTTCTCCTGCTGTTCCTGGAGAAGTTGCTGGTGATATTCCAATTGTTGTTCAAAGAGACTACGGCTATTGGTAAGATTTTTCAGGCTGCGGTTATGAAGGTCTAGTCTAGCCGCCTGCTCTTTAACTTGTTCTTGAACCCGATCTTTAGATGGGGGAGTAGACTGAGAAGCATATTTATTGTGGAAAGCCTTGTGTAAACCCTCCAGAGTGGATTCTGTTTGAGTAACAGATTTGAGAGCATCATTGTCCATATGACAAGTAATAAGGCCGCCGCTGCCAGGTCTTTTTCCAGGGGGATTCCCCCTCACAGCTTTGAGAGCCTCTTCTAAACCTGGTATTAGAATTGAAGTCACGCCTCGATTTGGGCTGGCTCTTTTTCTTGATGTTGGACTCTTTGGAGGAGAGACTTCACCAGCTGAAAAAGAGATTTCAAAACCATAAAATACAAAGTCTTGCCCTTTTATGATGAAGTGTCAGTCCTATGAGTGATAGACTGCACTGGTCACTCTGAAGGCAACTATAGGATCAAAAATGTAAACATTACTGGATAGAGTGTGCAAATTACAGTACAAAGCAACAACACAGTGGAGTAGTGTTGCCCATCATAGAGCACCAGAAGAGCATTCTACAAAGCGATCTTTGCCCAAGCTTCTGTTAATTTTCATGATGACCTGTGGCCTGTTTCACAAAATGCTTGCAACCTGTTAAAGCCAGTGTTTAAGACATGGTGTCACCACGACAACTGCAGTTATGTATCAGTTCAAAGGCATTTTAAATGACTACCCAGTACTGAAGATAATCTTGAGCCATGGTTGATTGACTGATTGATTTAAAGAATATATAAAGAGATTGGTGAACAGGCTCATAGCCTGTATGGTTGGGGATACTTTTACACCTATTTTTAAGGTGAAAATGTCCGTATACAGGTAAAAAAAATAGGGTTGCAAGAACCCTGTATATGCACACATTTTATATGACAATGTACTTTGTTGGAATGCATTTAAATTTGACTCAAAACCATTACACATATCTAAAGAAATTTGTTTGACCTCTGGGTGTTTTCCTTGATGTTTGACGTTGAAATTTTTCTGTGGCTTCTTTTTGCCTTTCACGACGTTTGAACAAAATCTCCTGTCTTCTTTTCTCTTCTCGTTGGGCTTCTACTTTCCGTTTGATTGCCAGTGCTCTGTAAAATTCAAACACACAATATTCAGTTTCCAAAATAGTTTGATGGTGATGCTGTTAACATTATACACTTGGCCACCAGATTGTTGATCGATTGTTGTTTCAACGCTGTGTTCAGCATGTGCATTCAACACAGAATGCATATTTCCCATGATGCTTCAATGCTGGCTCAGATCTTAAGTGAACTGCGATACACATCATATGTTAAAAAGCCATGTTGGTGCACAATGCCTTGGTCACCAGTATCAAGAGTTTCATACTACTAGGTAATGAACTTCTGATGTTAGAATAATTTCAAGGAGAACTGTGACAGTTAGAGTACATGAATCTCTGATTATGGCTATCAAAATGAAAACCACATCCTCCTTTGGTCAAATTTAAGAGAACGGTTTCAGGAAACATCAAATGAATTTTTTTAACAAACCAGACATAGTGATAGTGAAGTTCATGAAAAGGGAAAATAATTACCAAAAAACTTGTAGAATTGGTCCGTAACATACCTTTGCAAGGGACGATCACAAGGTTAGTTAGGGTTAGTTTTAGGGTAAGGTTTAATTTTAGTTTTAGGGTTAGGTTTAGTGTTAGTTATTACAAATGTTAAGTTGTTTTGTAAAGTGACGAACCAACTCTACAGGTAAACTAAAAAAACTTAACCAACCTTCGTCTTCTGTTGGTTTCATGTGAGAGAAGTTTTGACTTGGCCAGGACATCTCCCCGGTTTGCCAGACTGTTCTGTTTTAATTGCTCCAGGTGATGATCCTCCACCTTCTGGTAACGTTGTCTGATTAGTTAAGTTAATAATACCAGCTAAATTTTAAAATTAGAATTGATTTTTTTTCTGAATCTGCTTTATTTATTTAGAACAAGTTGTACATGTATAAAAAAGCTTTGGGAAGCGACCTTCCAATGAGCTACCAGTTTTTATATAATGTTGTCATCTCGGCAATACAATTTGTTCTTGTGTTTATTAAGCAGAACTAATATGATTGATTGGTGTCCATATCAGTACTCAAGGCTAGTTCACTTATTATACGACAACAGATTGTCCATTTCACAAGCGACATCTTGTGACTCACTCATATCCCAGACTCCAACCCACGAGTAATACAATGATGATCGATTACAAGGGGTTACATGTTTCTCCTACTTGACAAACACTTACGAAAATAGCAGACTGATTGACAATAAATAAGGATCCGAGGATAATAGAGCTGAGAAACATTCAATTTAGTCTTTCAAGGAAGAGGTTGTCACAATATCGGAGTAACTACCGGTAGGACTAGATGTCCTCTGCAATATTCACTGAATCTAAGTTAAGTATAGATGGTGGAAATCTTGATTTTAATGGCTTGAGATGTGGGCCTTTTCAATTTCAGAAAAATTGTCCATATACACATATGTTAAAGGGAAAATTCTCCCAAAATTCATAACTATATTTCTTTACAACCACTGTCCAAGCATATTCTTATTTTGAGGATATGACCAGTAATGCATTTCCTGAATTGGCTGAACATTATATTTAAAGAATGACAAGAAGCACTTTAATAAAACAAATGACCCTCAAATTTACAGTATGATATAGAGGCAATCATGGTATAACTATTTGGCAATAGGGGTGTCATGATTGACATTAACATTTTCTGAAAAACTTAATAGGTGAGATACTTATCGACAGTATGGGCTGTCGAAATCTAACAATGATCACAAAAGAAATCGGACTGAGCTTGGTGGCCTTACAACTTTCTAACATACAGTCACAGCAGACACTAGCTATGCTACTTGAAGCTTCCTAACCTTTAGAAATAGCAGAACGCTACTGTGATTCTGCACTTTATCTTCTAATGTATATACAATTGCATGGCCTTTTCTTTGACTATTCTTTGACTTCAACCATCTCATTTTCTTCCTTGGACACTTTTGGGTTAGACCGACCCATACCATGACCACTCAGTGATCATGTCCATTTTCGTGTCAAAATCAATCATTTCTCAACAGTACCACACACGCTTAAAATTTCTTCCCATGGTAATTAGGTCATACGGATTCAACATTACATCTTATTCAGGGGCAGGCCTTATTTCTAAAGATTTGGTACAGCTGCACGTCGAAACTCTGTTGACTGTATACAACTCAATACAGATATGTATTCGCATCTAAGCAGATGCAAGTGTGTTGGGCCAACTATTAATTACTAACTCCTTCTTTTATAGCTTCATGGATGATCATTTCATTGAAATGTAAGAATTTGATATTGTTTTATTTAAATGACAGATCACCGACAAAGGTAGTACCTGCTTTTCTCACACAGTGGAATGGTGTGCAAGTAAATTTAAGTAATTTACTTTAATATTTTTAATTTAACATCAGCAGCATCTCTCAACTATCATATTTTAATGAGATCCATTTGTGAGGTTCCATGTAGAATCATATTTTTGTATTTTATGTATTTAATAAAAGTGAGTTTTTCACAATTTCTATGTGAGTTGGCTACTTTCGATAGACACTGAATTAACATGTTTGTCTTCATATAAGCAAAACTGGTATCTTTTATGACACTGTTATTCAAGCTAATAATTCAAAAATATATCGTTTGCCTTACTTTTTTTATTTAAAAAAATGGTTGGGGATACATACCTTAGCATTTTTAGTCTGTCTGTCGCTTTTAAAATATTTTGTTACAGTTCTAAACTTAGAAAGTTAAAGAAATAAAAAAAAGCTTTGTAACTGGTGTCTGAGTAAAACAAGATCACTATATCCGTAAAAGTTCAAATTAAATACTCGTTCACTGATTCAGTTGACACTTGTTGTTGTTGTTTCATTCCAGTCCTCTGACAGAAAAAGGATACGAATAAGCCCCAGAAAACATGTTAGCTTCAGTTTTACACAGTTTCCAAAGTTTTCTCGACTTAAGTACATTCCCCTAGTTTGAAACACCTGAACCCCATCAGTTTTTCCGCTCTTCGCTCACATTGTCGGCATTGTTTACGTCATTTGGAAACCGATTGTCGCCATATTGTTTTGACAACAACATGCGCGAGCCTGTCATATTTGTCACTTTTAGCGCACGATGAACAAAAAAAAAAACTTATCGAGTTACCTCCCCTTTATCATAATACCTCAAAAATATTTCAACGATAGGCCCTATGGATCCACGGTATATCTCTGGCTAAAAACCACAACTCAGTTCCAAACTCAAACTATACTAAAAATTGATATTTTAATAGACCTCTCTGGAAAATGTGTTTAAATGTTTGATGCAGCACCAAGGCATAGCAAAATAATTAAATATCCTGGTAATTTGAAGAAAAAAAAAAAGATAAAATTTTTAGTTCATATTTGATTGATTATTGCCTAAACCAATTTTATGCACAAAGGTGTTTTACTTATTTATACTCCCATAATCAGAAGTCAAAGAAAAACGACCTTATTTGTATTTATACGTAGGCCCTAAATCACGCCATAAAAGAAAAGTTAATCCATGTCTGTTGACCGTCACAATATTGTTTCTATGCGGACCTCAGGGAGGAACAGTTTTATCTTTAACTAAAGATATAGGTCTATTATATATACTTACTACGATCTGTTTTGGGTTGGGGGTTAACGCTACAGATATTTTCTATAATATCAGAATACCGTATTCTTCTTATATTAAACACATGTTTCCATGACTGTTTGGACACTAAAGACGTTAATAAAAAAAACCGACCGGCTGCAATTACCAAAATAAAACTCATGTCGTAGCGCACTCATAAGCTTAGTATCGAGAACACTATGAAGGCCTAGGACTAAATAAAGTAACGTCTATACACCTTCCCCATTTTCTCGTTGCCGTTTATATGTCAGGTATCAGTACCTGATATCGAAGTGAGATATAAACGGTAACAAGAAAATGGGGAAGGTAACACGTAAGTTAGATGTAGTGTAGGCCTAGGCCTATAGACCTAGGTCAAGCCAAACATCTCAGTTTGGTGAAGAATCCATGTTTGGTGTTGGAAATCGATATATATGTAGTTAATCCCTATCAAATACAATGGATATCGACTTCATCTAACTTTTTTTAGACAGGTATACTAAAAACCACTTAGCAGCAAAGCTGCCAAAGAGCTCGCTTGTTCCGCCAAAGAAAGATAATGCATTCCTTTTGTCTTCAAGGTAACATTGCAAAATTAAATAATATGTCTGCATCAAGCTCGTTAGACTAATTAATATGCATATAGTGAACTGAACTGACAATATCCCTCTCGCTCATGTTGTGTGATATTTACCCAAATTTCAGAATAATCTGGCCTTTCAATGTGGAGTTGAAAACTCGTTAAAGTAATTAATATGCATATAATAGGGTGAACAGATAATATCCCTCTCCTCTCATTTTGTGGGATATTGGCCCCAAATTTTAGAACATCAGGCTATTCAATTTCAATATACGTGCTTAACACAAATTTTAACTCAAATTTCTTTGAAAAGATCGTTAAAGTAATCAATAAGCATGTAATGAGCTGAACTGATAATATCCCTCTCCTCCCATGTTGTGTGACATTTGCTCACATTGTAAGGACAATCGGGATATTCAATTTGGACATACAGTGCTTATCGCAAATTGGACTTTATATCCTCTAAAACAATATCACTTAATTTGCATAATTAATATTCACAGATTTCCATTATATTTTTATAATCTCTGGGACCTTTCCGGTCAGGCAAACGGAGCGTTAAAATTCCAGAGAAATTCCCTTATTATATTTAACAATGTGATATCTCATAAACTGACCAAACGAGAACGAAAGAGTTCCCCCACAACATATTTGGTAATGCTGAATTCATTTTACCTCTGAAAATAAACAAATTCTATGATTTTGCATTCATAGTATATATTATCTAGATGGCATGTAGGCCTACCTAATCCCAGCATGTACGTCTTTGTTATGCTTTGAGGGGTCTCTCTACTGCATGTGGGTCAATAACGTAACTGCAATGCATGATGGCGTTAAGATAATTGTTTATTGCAAAGAAGATACAGGAACAAATCCGTGGGAATCGCTCTTACGGGAATGCTGTATATTTCCAAAGCTACATGTACATAACAGTCTTAGTCGGTGAATAAATAACTACAATGGGCTAGCCACACTTCGAATACTCGATATGATAAGGTACCTAAACAAACAAACCGACAATAATTCTGCAAATATTTGTCCGATGTAGTTGAAATTCGCATGTGCAAAACTTTATAGCACAAAAAATGTCAATACAAAATTCAAATTAATAGAATAAAGATATTGAAAGAAGTAGGCTGGGCAAAATTGTGGCTTCAGATGAGCAGACAGATAATGAAATTCACGAATAACTTTTCCATTTATCCCATTTACCCATTACAACTAAAAGGCCTATATATATTGTTTCCAAAATGCAAGGGCCCAGGCCTTGTAAGGACTGGAAGGGAGGGAACAGGGAGAAACAACCTATTTTGAGCAATGACATTTATTGTCGGTCTCATAATTATGAAAAATAATTAAATTGTTAACTAATCTCACAATTTTTAATCAAGTATCGGTGGTAAGAAATCCTGTGCGCATAAACATTCACTTTCCCCGTTTAAGCACCCCTAAATTAGCACAATATAAAGGTATAACCGTTTGGAATAGCCCTGTGTGTACGTCCTGTCAATACCAACAAATGTCAGAGGTTGGAAATCGATACTCCGTCAGTCAAAAACAAGATAGGACTATGAATAATTTTTGTATCTTTTAGAAAGTGAAGATTAACAGTATTTTCGTTATTTTGGGACAACACTTTCTTAGTTTGAACCGATTCCAGTTCAGAAAATTTTGCAGGTGGAAACCCGTCAATTCCCGGACTATATCTGATTTTTCTTCATATTGTGCTGCCTCAAATCATCTTCCCGAGGCAAGGCAGAAAAGAAGATCGTCGCATTAAGCCTCTCTTCCTTTCTGACCATGCCTCCATAGAAGGTAAAACCTGAGTTAACTAGCGTGTACAACAGGTACTTTCGGATGACCTCTCTTTACTCCACCCAATCAGATTGGGGCTTTCTTAGAATAAGAAAGGGGCGCTCTATACACAGGATGACAAGTATAGGCTATACATGTAATATACATGCATGATCCTAGTACCATTAACGAGTCCTTACTCCTGACATCGTCACAGACACGTTAATTGACAGTGGCGCCACGCTTGTTTGTTGTAGACTTTGATGTGTTAACGACTCTCTGATTGGCTGCTTGTTTTTACAATAGTCCAATTAAATTTTTGTCACGTTTTTGTCTCAAATTGCAGCAAGGATACTAATGTGGAAGTCTCGTCTTACACATTTTGACCCTTGCAACAGGAGGATGCCTTAAATACGCCCACTGCATCTTAGAATAGCATTTAGAACTTGTTTACTTGAAAGGCTGTATGGACCATACCATCGCTTAATTGCGATATTTGACATTTACCAACAAGTTAAATTAAATTAAACTTTAATTTAATTTCAAAAAGCTTAAAAATAAATATTAAACAAAAAAATTGCCGAAATTGTCAAAGTGAACAACAACAACAGAGATAAACACAACAACAGAAGCACAGGCTTTAATATATGGGATATTCAATATTTTATTTTGATATTATGATACTATTCACAATACACGCGCCCAAGTAACAGTTATATTTACAATATGACCAATAGAATTTACCATTATGTTATCGACTCTGTTATATAACAGTATGGTTGTACATGTCAATCTGCAATGATATCAAGCTATACAAACTTTTCTGTCTAGTATATATCATATAATAGGTACTGAGGCAGACTTGTCTACCATGCACATGTTCTTATTCTGAGACCGTTAATATATACCTAAATACCATTTAAAGTTCAGATTAATTTGTGTTTAAAATTAAATTTAAAAAAAATTGCTTCAGGATAATTTAAACCCATACAAATCATAAATATACTTTAGGTTAGGTGTGAAAATATAATAATACGACAAAAGGAAAATATTACACAGGTTTACTGCAAGCATAACATTGTGAGATAAACATACTACATAAACTATTGCCTTGGAAAGAATTTTGGTGAAGTTTTGCAAACACAGTTCACATAGTTGTAATTATATACAATATTTACATTGTAAAGATTAATTTGTTTCTCAAAAGTCATATCAATATATACCACAGTTCATAGAAAGTTTAATATTCTCTCTGTACAAAACAAACAGGTGACCTAATGTCAGAATGTGTGCGGTTTTATAATGGTTTGGTTATTTTTAAGATAAGATTTTTTAGCCATTCGATTGGGTTTACACTTAAGGTAGTAACCTCAACATGGTGAGCTAGTGAAATAGGTGACTCGAGTCACAGTACATAAAAACATGGTGTCATAGGACAGAGTCCATTTTGTACACACAGTGAAAGACATCACAAAATTTTATTTTGTGTAACCCTTATGTTTAGAAAGCATCCAAGGGGCTAAGTAGATGACACTCGATGGTAATGACAACAATCACTGACAATATACAGTACACACAGCTTGGCGCCATAGGACAAACAGTCGAACTTTGGTACAACAAGGCAAAACAAAATTTCACTTCATGTTTCCCCTATGTCTAGGAAGCACTGGTGCACAGGAAACTCCCATCTTCCACCATCACCATGTTTAATATTTGCCGTTTGATTCGGGTTAAACGCCATACTTAAGGTTATTTCACTCGTATGACTGTACCGGCACAAGGAGTGAAGGAAACCCCCTCAAACTCACTGGTAACAAACAATGATGAGACAAGACAGGACGATTAATCCCAAGACGCAATGCAAAGACATCCTAAACAGATCGGCCTCGTATTATGCCTTTGTCCCAAGAGCACCAGGGCAACTGGAAGTGGAAGCCCTCTCCCAAACACCTACATTTTGAGATCTCACTATTTAAGCTGGTACCTAGCCCGTGAGCAGGAAAATTCACTTGTGTCACTTAAGATTGTTTTGGAGGCAACGCTATAAATATGGCCTCACAAATACAGACTACCATAGGTCTGAAAAATAATTACCATAAATAACAGACAGAGTCAGATAAATAACTAGAAATATTTTTGAAAAGCCATTCATCAGAAGGGCCAAGTTAGCTAGTTAGCAGCCATAACACTAACCCTTTAAAGATTGTTTGTTTGATTGGGGTTTTACGTCGTACCCCTTTAAAGAAGATTATAACACAAGGCATACAGATTGATACCTTTCCTTCCATGAAACATTACCATGCTGCAATCAGTGCATGGACATAAAAAATATATTAAATATTATGTTGGTTTTACAATAGTTTAGGTCATAATATGATAACAAGTGGAGAAATTTCTTTATGATTACCAATACTGGTTTGATAAATAAGCAATTTAAAATTAGCAGAGCAAAAAATATAATAGTCAACAAATAAAGCTGCACAACACAATCTTATACTATGAGCCCCCATGGTCGGTTTGTTTGTTTGTTTGATTGGGGTTTAACGTCTTACCCAAGGGTATTTCACTTATATGACGACGGACCCATGGCATGCAACATACCCATACACATGCATGCCAAAGTTGATTGATTGATTTTTACAAATTGAGATTTTAATTCAGATAATTACCATAATTCATCTAACATGTTGGACACTCGATAATCAGGAAAGTATCAGTAACTACATGTAGGTGTCAAATACATGTAAATATTGAAGCATACTAACCATCGAAGTCACAGGCAGAATTCATAACTGTCCATATCGTTGGAAGATTTGTTATATCAAGTTGCCGGAGAGCTCCCTCGTGCTGGTTTCCATTCAGAGGGTTCACATCCCAAGGTTACATTTCATACCTTCATCACACAAGGGATCTCTTATTTTTTGGAGGCTTCTTGATTAGGCTTGAACATCGTGCCCAAGGGTATTTCACTTGTATGACGCCAGGCCCTGGAACCTGCGAGTGGTACACCGCTACCAATGGGATTCTCAGAAAGTTGGCAGGGGGAGGTAATTTTATCCTGGCAAGGCCCTCAGTCCTCTGATGTCACAACATTCCGGATGGTGGCGCTTTGAAATGATGCTACACACATTTATCCATTGTGACATTACTAAAAAGACCTCTTATCTAGACTGCTTTGACACCAGAGGAGGTCAAATTTGATCTGACAACACCTGTTACAAACGTTCAATGGTACAGCTAAAAAAACAGCTTTGCTCCCCAAAGCTTAGAGATGACAAGCCAATGATTTTTTCCGTTTTCTCTTCATTTTCATTGGACAATTAAGCAATAACCCTTCATGACCCCTTAACGGCATGAAGAAGAATTGTTTTTGCAGGGCGGAACATTAAATCTGGTTTAAATCAAGTTGGGATTATCCATAGATACACTCACTGATCAACAGCTATTTACACATACAAATAATTTTGTTCTGACCCACTAACAAAAGGTGTGTTTTGTACTGAGGCCAGAAAAAAAAGTCACTCCAAAGAAAATTTGTCCTGCCATTTTGGGTGTTTCAGACTGGAATTGTTTATGTCATATCTAAGGACATGGCTGTTTAACTGGCTGTCTAAAAAATAACTTTGTCAAAACAGCTTACAGTGAATTTTGATTGGATATTTAAAAGTTATCCTGATTCTGTCATTCCTCTGTAAAAGTGCCTTCTTTGACAGTGGCTATTTGTATAAGATTTGTATATAAATAGCCAGTGATTAGTGAGCATATGGAGAATGTTGGAACTTTTAATTCTGATGGGCTTAGTCTTATTTAGCTTCAGAAATTAAAGTTCTCTCTCTGCAAATAAAAATAAATTCCTTCACTCTGACTGTCAGGTTTTCATAGAAAATCACTGGCAATGACTATAATTTAGTGGATAGTGTATCCAGCTTTGACATTATACAAAAATTATCACCAACAAATTATTTGTTAGTAACCAAAGCCCCTTATTTAAAGAATAGACAATAAATTATATAAATCTTATTGTCAGAGAAGTTTTTCATACTAACAAACTGTAATCATAAAATCTGCAGAAAAAACAATTGGTCAAATGAGGCATTGTTTTCAAGCAAAGCATTTAAAATGTTTTAGCCTCAAGCTAGTGCCGGCAGTCCAGCCTTCTCCCTACATTTCTGGATTAAAGCACGTAGCATGAACTGTCTTCTGGACAACTCTCGTACTTTCTGAAAAAAAATAAGTACATAAGTTTAATTGGGTGTAAGACATGTAACTGATTGATTGATTGATTGATTGATCTAGTATTATTGTGGGAGGAAAACTGGGAACAACACCAATTGTTTGATTGGGGTTAACGTCGTACTCATGGGTATTTCACTTATATGACAATGGATTGTCCAGTTCACACTGTTTCTTGCTTAATTACGATGAAAAACCGAGAGGAAACCTCGTGATAACCACCCCATTGCCAGAGCCACATCATGTGACTCATTCATATACTTGATAATCGACAGATGGACTCAATCTCGTGAACAGTAAATCGATTCATAAGCACACATGCTACCACTAAGCCACGGCCCATATAACACCAAAAATCCAAGACCTTCTGCTGGTTGCTGACATGCCAAGGGCAAGGATCCAACCCATTAACCCATAGTTTACCTTATGCTTTTGATTTGTTTGTTTGATTGGGGTATAACGCTGTACTTAAGGTTATTTGACTCAAATGATGGCGTGCCAGCCCAACGGGTGAAGGAAACCACTGGCAACAAACAAAGACAGCAAAGGACAAAAAAAGAGGACTCGATACAAAACATTCCAAACAGATTGGCTTCATGCTGCCCCTTTGCTTTGAGAGCACCAGGACAACAGGAAGCTCCCTCCCAATCTTAAACCTTTGTGCTTTTGGAGCATTTCTACTAGATGCAGCAGTATACTGACAACAGTAAATTGCAAAACGACTCAAAAAAACAAGTTGTGAGGGGCTTCATACAAATGCAACATATCAAAGGTTGATATTAAATTTTGGTTTGGGAAGATATTTAGAGGTTATTCAATGAGAGCTGCTGTGATGCACAGTTATGAGTATTTAGGAGGTCTCCAACCATATCACTTAATTGTCAAAGCATATGCATACAGAACGAAAAATAAACACAACAAAATCAAAATACATGGCAATCATAGATAGTAATACAAGGAAATCACAAACAGCTCTGCTACATGTTGCCCCTTAGCTCTCAGAGCCCAATATCAAATCCACAACCATCTTAGTCAGAAAACAAATTGCCAACAGTAAACGCCAAACACTGTGAGCACTTGTTATCAAAACAAAATATATGCTATATGCTTATTAGATTGTCCTCCATTATTTATCACAAAAATATCTGAACAAAATTTGCTTACCTTAAGAAAGACATCCAGATCTATCACATTCCTTCTTAAACCTTCTCCTAGATAATAAATGGCATCTTCAATCGCTTGTTCCTCAGCAAATGCATTCAGCAACCTGGAAATAAATAATAACATTATACCTCATTTAAATTTCTCCCTATGCTTTGCATATGTTTGTTGCGGGCCATATAATGCGATATAGGCCAG
>JAQQZZ010110552.1:0-15479 GCA_030265115.1 Mopalia vespertina | reverse complement strand
CTCACCCATTTTTATTTCCAAAGCCATATATTACTGTGTCTAGACGTAACGTAGCTTTTATGGTATCAAATTGAAGCAACGACTGGCTTAGTTCACGAGAGATTAACTCTACACATCCCAACTGTCATGTCCAGGTGATAAATTGTTTGGATGCAGAAATTGCTATTCTAGCTTTTAATTAGATACAGACCTTGTCAAGGAAATGTTTCACAACCAAATGAGGCGCACTTTATCTATCGAGACAATATCGATGGGAGATTTTTTAACGTACAACTTACAGGAACTTACTGATGGTCTATGCGTGTTTCGCATCAAATAGCTGAGACCAGCAGAGATGAATGCCGTTCTCTATGGCTTCTCTTCAATGGCCGTCAGGAACACCGCCACAGATCTAAGGCCAATAAAATGCTATCCAAGATTCTACTCGTCTACCCATTTTTTTTTTATAAATCAGGAATGAAATATATAGAGTCTACATTCGATTCTTTGCGTGTTTGGCATAGCTTGACCTTCTTGCTAATGTATGTCGTATTGTACTGCTGGGGTCTAAATGAATTATTGACAAGGCACGTAAGAAAGTGCCTTGTTATCAACTTTTATAGACTTGGGCGTTTTCCCTTTTGTCTTGATACACACTTGGTTTATATGGAAGCCCGTAATTGCCTCTTCGTTTTATCGTTGGTCATTTATGCGAGATCTATATGAGCCTAAAGATTGCAGATAGAGTCCCGTCACAAACCTCCGTAGCCCTTTAATCGCTGTATGTAGATCTATATCTTTAATCATCTCTGTCAACTATATGTTCAATTCAGGAACTTTTTTCCCGGTGTTTCGATCTGTCACTGTCTAGTTTACCCTCAAATAAGACTCCTCGAAAATGTTTGCTTCAATAGACGTCCAATGTATTCCCTACTTAAGCGATTTCTCTCCAGCGTAAACGATTTATCAGAGTTGGTGATGAATGAATTGGCGACTCACACAATGTGGACGCGGCAAAGTCTCAGATAGGTTATTGAAGGTATCATACGGTATCCGCGTCACTCACAGCTACTTCAACACGACGTTTTGTTGAAGTGGGACGAGCATGTGAATGCAATACACATGTAGTGGTGAAGTACAAATTCTCCATGCCTGCGAGGACAAGTCTTTCTACAATGACAGTATTATAGTAAGATCGATTTAGATGTCTTCTGTGTTGAAGTCAATTCTTATGGTATACGTTCGAGTTGCTAAAATAAAAGACAACAACGGCTTATTTTTGTTATATTAGTTCAATAACACTATAATTTTATTTGTGTGGTATTGTGTGGGGATAGAATTTGACATTCAGTCGATTTAATAATCTCTGGTAAATCGTAAGTCGCCCTAATATTTGATATGCTTCTCACGAAATAAACTTTCCATAGAATTACATCTTATGCATGTAGTTCCGTTCTCTTGTATTTGTACCTGTGTAGTTATCGCTTAGAAACCCTCGTTAAAAGTGAGTAGCTGCAGAGAGCTAGCTTCCTGTCTCGCTTGTGCTCTCAGAGCTAAGAGGCCAGTGACGTCAAAGGCTTGCTTCCTTCGCCTTTTGGGCTGGCCCACGGTGGTGTGAAAGAAACAACCTTTGTACGACATAACCCCAATCAAACACAGTAACCATTCTCTTAACAGATGTTTGGTTAAATTGAGCACAACGATTTCTTCCTCAACGGTATAATTTACTCTTAAACTAGATCGTCTGGGCTTTGACTATGAACATGCTACTGGATACTCGAAGAACCAATTACCAATTTGAGATGCAGACCAAAAATTATCTCTTTTTTTGTCTCTTGTCCAGTTAACTTTTTGTTTACGCCATATTCTATCGCTTTTTAAAATATCAGTGGAATAAAGATAAATGGATAATCAGCTAGTAAAGAAGTGATAATCGTCAGGGGTATTGAAACGTTATCTACCTGCCTTCGGAATGTTATTTCAAAAGACTTTTAAAGTAAAATACAGCGACTAGTTTGATACACTTTTTATTTCAATGCTCTATAGTTTTGCTATCTGTCCATTGACAGGCATCCTACGTGCGTGGGGGGGGGGGGGGGGGGGGGGGGCCCCCCCCCCCCCCCCCCCCTCCACAAGGCTTAAGATAGGAGCATAATTGTATGAGATAAAACGCCAAGGAATTTCATAACCATTTTATACTTAATTGAGACGATTTCTCTTTCTGTGCCATGCAATAGAAAATATCTATAACCTTAGAGACATAATCGTGTAAAATTCGACCCAAGGTGCCACAACCGTTTTATATACAGTGCCTTTATTGTCATAACTTTATCTCCCTTCGGCGTTCCTGATCAAAAAGGGTTACCAAATATTTTAACCTGGTTTGATAGCCCATTGCCTGATGTCTGATCTCCATGATGGTTATTCATTGGCATAATATCCAGTAGTACTTCCCGGAATTCAATACGTGTTCCTCACAACTGATGTGGACAAGGCGAGATGGATGATTCTGTCTACGACTCGACTTCAATAATTGCAATAGGAAAAGCAGCGCCCGATCGAAGCCCCGTGGAAGAATAACTATGATTTGACTCTGACCTTTCTATGTATGTGGTTAATAAGACTCCCATGTTTGTGAAAACTCAGTGTTCGTTTTTGTCCAAATTTATATTTATCATACATTTATTTTCGCTATTTGTGGGATAGCTCTTTTTTTTTTTAGCTTGAACAGATTCCTGTTCTGAAAATTGTGTATGTCTAGACGGGTACGGGAATCGAACCTGTCTCTCAAACCGAGGCACTGGTTGATGTGTCTGAGACGACATTTACTACTGATGACTTGGTGCCACACACTAAGGGTCGTGGGTTCGATCCCAGGACGGGTCTTAAACAGAAACTACCCGGGCTGCAAACCCTATCTTAGTTCATATATATTTTTGCACATATATGCCTTTTTGTAGTTGTAAATTGTGTGACGGTACAAATTCAAAATATTTTAACAATTACGTATATACTTTGCGTTCTATGTTAGGTTAATGTTTGCGGATCGTAATATTTTACACTATACATTCAAAGTGGGAAACAGTTGGTGTTTACTTAAAATGGCAATGAAAATGACGTCATATAAGTGGAATAACCTTAAGTACGACTTTGAACCCATATCAAACAGGTTGAAAAAGTCAATCTTAGAAGCTTTGGGTTGGTTCATAGCTGTGTTGATTGAGTAAAAATTTAAAAGCAACCAATCAAACTTATGAAATTTAAAATACTGAGACCATAGCTTTTTTGATAAAGTAAAATCGTCATCTCTTGAACGAACAAACAATAAAAATAAAAAATACTGAAACCTTAGTTTTTGCGATTAAGTTAAAATATGAATCTAACAACAACATATCTTAAAATAGACAATATTGAAACCAGAATGTTAGCGTTTGTAACATTTCTGCTAATTCTGAAATTGTAACATTATCAGGTGAAATAAAATATATAAAGGAAAAAGGTGAAAATTGACAGTTCTGCTATTCTAACTTTTCCATTTAAAAACAGCAAAAACGATGTTGATTGAAAATTGTCTGCTTTGCGATTAGGTGATTCGCTGCAATCAAAATGTTTCTCTTGATGACTCATATAAAATACATTCCCTCATTGGGGTTTTTTCTGTCACGAATGATGATTTAAATTTTAAATATTTAGTTTAATCGTGGTAATAAGGATATGTTGACAAAAACTCATATTTCAACCTTTTCTCTGTAAAATATTAATTTAATTTGTTGAACGTTAATAGTGGAACTTGGCGATTTACAGCCAGTAAATCATTGAATTCGGGAGACAAAATAAATCTTATGTCACTCGGTGCAACTGAACATGTATCAAATATTCATAAAACTCTCGTTATAATAACTAAATTGTTCTGGGTATGAATTATTTAGTCTATTAGAGACATATATTAACACTTAATCTAATCTAACCTAATTTAAACAAATATAAAGTTTAGTTAAATGCGTAAACTCAATCAATCTCGTATATGTTACTATTGGTTGCTGTGAATTGCAATAATGCCTTTGTTTGTAATAGATAAGTATAAATAGCGTATCTGCAAATGGGAAGTTTTATTCCACTTTCTGTGATATATAACGGGGGATCGGGCATTCTGATTAAAAGGAGCTATAGCGCGCATGCTAACTTTCAATAAATAACCATAACTACGGTTAAATTGGAAGCCTTTATTTCACTTGATGTGATACATAGCTGACCTCGCCGTCTCGAGGACCAAGGTGGACAGAAATACGGCCGTTGATGTTACGTGATGAATGTAAAGTGTTCAAGGGGGATTTAATACCATTGTGCCCGCCCAGCCTACACATACAGCTAGTCCCTGTTCGCAGGTGATTTATGTGTGACCCAGTCCAGCCAAGCTATTCCTTCAATTACAATTCCTTAATCTCTCCTCAGAACAGTATCAGTGGACTGAAGCAGTAGTGTGAGCTTTTAGCACCATAACTTAGTCCGACCATTTTACCAGACAACACGTTGTAGCAGATACCTTAATAGACATTTTAAATATTCTGATAGTTTTTTGTCGACCAGAACCCGCTATAAGTTTTGAAATAAATGTATCCCCTTTATCAATCTTGTACGTTTGGGTGGCTTCAACAAGCGATAACTTAAGAGTTGTGCTTAAAGAATGTGTATCAAACATGGGCCAACATAGACACAGATAGTTCGGTAATTTCATATACATGTGACGGAGGGTTGGGAGGGGGAGAGGGGGGGCTTCGTGTCTCCCTGATGTTCTCGAAGCTAAAGGGCACCATACAGCCGATCTGTTTGCTATATGTCTTTGTATTTCGTCTTGTAATTGGTCAGTGTTTTATCTTGTGTTGGTACCAGTGGTTTCCAGGGTTATTGCCTTCACCCTTTGGCACGCTGTTAAATAAGCGAAACAACCTTAAACACGCCGTTAAACTCCAATAAAACACACACTCGTGTACTAGTGCATTTAATCCTCACAGTCATTTGAAATGGGTCTGAAACGTAAGAGAAACAAATATTGAGATAAAATGAAAGTAAAGGAATTAATTTGTCATATATTTAACTCACCGCACGTCACAAATACTTTTCACTTAATTGGTAGAAATACTGAAAACTCAATGTCACACAACATTGTCCTATACCGCAGTCTGGACACTGAAGTACCATGTTCACCTACAATTATCTCTGAATTTGTTTTGTTGTTTACTTGTTCACAGAGCCTATTCCTGAGTATGTGATCGTCATCATCGTGCTGGGGTCGGTAATCGTCATGGTGCTGGTAGCGGCTTTCTTCCTCTACAGGTAAATAACCATCGTGGTAAGGTCGGTAATCGCTATTTGTCGGCATTAGCGACGTCATGGGTCGAGAACATCGCCAAAGCAATTGAAATAACGACTTTCGCGCCATTGCCAAGATCGGGATACGAGAAGGGCGAGATTTCTTAAATAGAAACTCAATAATCTCGCCTTGCGAACTTGACCGGGCGAGAAATTTGAGATTATTAATTTTTGGTGATGTTCTCTTATACGCCACGAGGAAATATATAAATGTCCACAATCAGCTATCATCTGTATCTACACGGTTCGTACCAATCTGGTCTGATAATGCTCAGAAATATATTATTATTGATGACTACTTGAATAATCGTCTGGTTTCATTTCATTGTCTCTGATTACAGGCACATTAAGCTGGAAGCGGAATTAGCCGAGATGAACTGGCGTGTACGCTGGGATGACATCATGTTTGGCGCAATGGAGCAGAGAAGGAAGGACCGGCATGGCAGTCGAATGAGTCTCAACAGAGTTAGTTATAACAATGCATTTTATTTTATGCCCATCCACAATCTCTGGGGCGATTATACTAAACAGTGTTTGGCCTATAAGTGAAAATTATATATTCATTTTAATTTCTTGTGTTTAAGTAAGGCATTTCACAATTCACCATTGCTATCATTTTTAAACATCACTGTTTTATTTGTAAACAAATTACAATCCTTGAATATGCACAAGAAACATTGAGAATATGAACATAATTTTCCACAGATAAGAGTATATTTCAGTGACAATTGATTTGTGGTGGAAAGTATTTTAGCTAGACCTATAGCTGGTGAAATTGTGTTGTCCTTCTTGCATTGCCGATACAGACAGAGCTTGCGTTACTAATTATTTTGTTTATTAATCAATATAAATATATATGGTGCGGAAATGTGATTCTTCGTAAATTAGAAAAGTATACTAAGCCTATATTCGATTCGTATTTTCATTTCAGCGTTATTCTACAGCGACTTCAATATCCGGGGATACCATAGCGGTACACCTTAGTGACGTGGGAAACAAACAGCTTTTCACGAAGACTGGATATTACAAAGTAAGGCACACAATAAAAACCTAATCAGAACATAATCCGAAACAGACATTAACTATCTTTCCCCGACTTGGTCCGTGATGTCGAGCAATTGGTTCCGCGTTCTTTAGTCGGAGATCAAAGGTCTGCATGCCACTCTCCCGCCGAGTCCGGTTCATATTAAAACCCGCACTTGTAATTCTATTGATTAAATCACAAAAAATGCGGAGAGTGGATTTTATTAAAGCCACTGGAGTCTGCAATAAAACTGCAATAGCAATAATGTTAGATTAATAGAAGATCATTATATTTCTCAACTTGTCTGGTAAATAAAACACAGTTTGATACAATGCCTTCAGATGACAAAAAAATCCACAGGGACTATATATCAATATGGATTGTTCTTGTTCGTATCGAGTGAGTGTATTACAGGCCGCGGTCTTGTTGGACTGCACCTATGTCGACGTCAGTTAAAAAAAAATTGGACCGTTGTTCCTCTAAATGTTATTGATGCAATCTGAATAGAATAATTGTACTTTCTCTATCGAGACATGGACTCATGGACTAACAGGCCATCTTGTTTGGAACTAGTTTCACGTGTTGATCACGTGTAGCGAACATGTGACTATTCAAACAGGGTTTCCTCCAAAAACCGTGACTCATGCTGACACCGGAGTCACACGTGACATAAACGCTAGTACAGCAATAAACCCAAACAACTCAACAAAATAATTAAGTCAATATACTGAACTGCTTCATACAGCAGGCCTACGAGTTTCCCATATAAATTCAGTTTCAATCAAATGTATGTTTACGAAGCACCCAGGATATACGGTTTAGATCAAACTGTGAATTACTCCATTAGCCGATAATCTCATTATCAACTGATTATGTAAAGCCTTGTTCGAAACAAGATTAGGAAAAGCTAGTCTCGACAAGCATTAAAACACATGTGTGTTGTCTATCATTTTCTTTTAGTACATAAAAAATTAGATTAATATCTAAAAGTCACAGTTATCACGATTGATTAAACACATGATTAGTCACAAAACGTTTTTGGAGGATGGGGTTTGCTCTGCTGTTTTTTGAAGGAAACTGAAAAACTGTTTTAATAACCAGTTGACAGCACTTCAGTTACGTATTCACCGTTATAAAGTGTCCTTACAGAATTCACGTCCACCTAAAGCTGCTCTTTATCTACATATGTATTCTTTATTCATTGCACGGCAGTTGTGTTGTCAATGGAGGTCACCATCTTTGAACAATTTCGCGGAAATCCCATGCTATGTTTTCGGCCAAAGTTACTTTATTATATGTGTAACCCGAAATTGATCCGCCGAAAGCCTGGAACGGCGTAGGAGGGTTCTGTAACCCTTGTCGACTAAAGAACGGTGTATGCGGGCTGTGTAACCCTCGTCGACTATAGAACGGTGTATGCGGGTTGTGTAGCCCTCGTCGACTAAAGAACGGCGTATGCGGGTTGTGTAGCCCTCGTCGACTAAAGAACGGCGTATGCGGGTTGTGTAACCCTCGTCGACTAAAGAACGGTGTATGCGGGTTGTGTAGCCCTCGTCGACTAAAGAACGGTGTATGCGGGTTGTGTAACCCTCGTCGACTACAGAACGGCGTATGCGGATTGTGTTACCCTCGTCGACTAAAGAAATTCCAGCCAGAATGCGATTTCTGTTTCCATTGTCGTCGACTCCGTCTTCAATATAAATCGTATAAGTCCGTGAACTTTTGCTAATTTTCCGGTAAAATTTACAGCGATATCGCCTTCTTACGATGGAATATTCGGAATGTAGGGTATACCACGGAGGGGTACAATAAGCTGCTGCCAAAAACGTACAAATATATTGTCTTAGACCGGTCAAACAAATGTCGTTAAAAGTGTGTAAAACAGCCAACACATGTGTTTTGCTTTGTTTTTTTAAAAAAAGTCCTTAACAATTATATATTTTTTTAAATTGGGGCTGACTAATCAGTAGTTCATTACAACTTATCTGTTATTTCGACGCAGCTATCTGCAAATACGAATGTTGAAATCCCAATTGGAAACAGGTCGTGAGTTGAACTACGTAGCGCTCTACCTCTCACTGGTTTGCTTGTGCTGGATGATTAGGACTCGAACCGTTACGTCCTTTGCATAAGATAGTTTTAATATTCAAAGGTATTAGCCTTTTTATTTTTAACTATTTGCATTTGTTTTATGTAATTGTTACTAAGTATCTCAAGTACTATCGCCTACATTTAAAAAAAATATTTTCTCCCCTCGTTTTTTCAGGGTGCGATTGTTGCCATTAAGAAAGTCAACCGGACGAACTTCAACATCAACAAGCCGTTACTAATGGAAATAAAAAGGGTGAGTGTCCGCAAAACCATAAAACATCTAAATAAATGAGCTGTAGAAAGCAACTTAATGAAGCAAATGTAAAATTGTGTTTAGTAATGAGTCACACTATACATCAGTATAAGAGAATAGCAGAATGTAAAACATTATGGAATTTGTTTTTTATATAAATCTGTACAGTATACCAAGCATGTACTTTTCTTTAGACCAATCGGAATTCTTTGTTTTCTGTTTGTATTGTTTTTGTTTTACTTTTTTTATGTTGTTTTTCTTTTCTTTTATACTAGTTTTTGTTTAATTTTTTTTAACGATTATTTAATATTTTTAATTATTTAATTTACATTATTGTTAATATACGTGACGGCGTCTCATATTTATAGAGTTGATGAAGTCATTACTCTAGCTACAAATAAAATTCAACACACCATGTGAAAAAAAACCATTGTTAACTCAATGTCGAGGAAATTGAATACCCCTAACAAGCTAATGGCCCTAAAACAAAATGAATGTACAAGGATGTGGGGAGAACAGTCGGAATAGTGGAGTTTTATAGTGACGTCAAATACACATTTAGCCCCTTCCTGGAAAACTATTAGCATATCGTGTCAAATTTCGTGAATTCTCTTGAGCTATTTGTAACCGTATATGTTTTCTTCTTATTTTTTTTATTGAATCCTAGACGATGTTAAAAATCCCAAATTCTTACAATTAAAGATATATTTGATCAGTGTTTACCGTCGTATACAAGGGCATTTCACGTTTTTATGATGCCTTCACCTGGCCTGTTGATGGAAAACATCGAAGAAACCTTTTCAAACCGACCCCTCGATACCCAAAACCACCTGGATACTTATTATAACATTGCAGTCCAGATTCTATACAGTCAATCCTGGTCACAGACTGATATAAAAGCCACAATCAGTAGACCCGTGATTTGCATCGCACTTTTCTAGCGCTGAATTGATTGTTCTTCTGTGATGATGTTGTTGTGGGGAGTTAACGCTTAAAGCCATCCACCATAAGGACATCAAATAGAGTTGTCGCAAAATTTACCGGAAAGTGGCCTTGGGGAATTGAACTTGGCCGGAAAGATCCCCAAAGAAAGAGTCGTTGATTTGCGTCTAAACTAATGAACCAACAGCCGTTAATATGTTTTGGAATGGATGTAAAAGTTTTTTTCAAAGGGGTCCTGATAGACTCATAAGGATGACCTTTCTTTTTGTCCTCTCTCGCTTCCAGCGCCATGACTAAAGATCACAAACACAGCCTCACCGGCAATATCATAGGCTTCCCGGAATCATTGAGCAACTCCTGTTTGAAGTTTTGTTAGTTTGATATGGAAGACCTTTGTAACGTAAGATGCTGAGAAATACTAGTAGAGTACTAATGAAACCTGGTTCTTATCAATGTTGAGCTTAAATATTTAGAAATAAGGTCCCACGGCCAAGTGTCTTCATCTTCATATTTGATTGATTGATTGATTGATTGATTGATTGATTGATATATTGGATCGATTGATGTTACACTGTACTCAAATATATTTCACTTATATGATGTTTATTCCAATAGCAAATAACATTGGCACAAACATAAAATAATAACTGCTTTTCTTTGATAAAAATTCAATTTCTTCCAATACAAAATAGACAACATTGCTACTCTCTAAACAAAATGTCCTTTGAGATAGGACGCACATTTATTGAAATGAAATTCGTACTAAGTTTAAATGACTTGAGTTTATGTGTTTCCTGTAATGTTTCACCTGTTAATGACACTTCTGTTCACAACTGTAATGCGTCTTCTATTTATAACATTGTTTTACCACATCACATCAGTGTCGACTTTCTTTCTGACGTTACGAAGTTAAGCCTAAATATCTGATGAATACTCCGTTAATCTGTACACCAAACGAATTAAACGGCAAAGTGTGTTCTGTAACTCTTACTTTAACAAAATATAATGATATCAACCATTAAATCTCGTGAAGAATCTTGGTATCAAGTTGAATAAAACTAAATCCATGTTGCCGCAAGTCGTTTGTTGTGACGATAGGCCTATACGTGACGTCCCTAATTCAGAAAGGAGAACATTTAATAAAAATTGAATCTTATTTAAACCATTCAATTCTTAATAGTTCTCTTGATTAACAGTCAAAGGACATTTGGTGGTCTTTGCTCTCTGTGCTTTCGTCGCGTTAAACGATTCTTGGAACATTTTTTAATGACTTCAAAACACATTTGTCTACTTTCAGTAATCGTTAATGCTGCAATTGTTGTTGTTTTTTAAATTAATTCTCAAATTTATTCCCTGTATGAAGGGAGATCCCAGCAAAGGCAAAATACCATTGTCCACCATTGTATTTCTATTTTCGTCTGTCTAGATTCATTTAAATAATTGCACGCCAATATTCCATTGGGCAGCTTTTGCCAAGAAAACTGCTTTTAAAATTTAAATAACACGAATGTTATTTGTTTTTTGTCATATATAAACGTAAAAAAAAAATCACATACAAATTGAGGAAAAAGAACCGACAGTGGTTGTATGATGAGATTCTTTGGTGGAATTAAGGGGTCAGGACATTCTCGTCTTGGTAGAATTGAACAAGCTCTCGTCTAAGTCACCGTGATTGATTACCACCACCGAATGTCGCTCTGTCTCATTGAGCCGTGTTCCAGCACTGGTCGCACGGTAACAAGGCCGGTCTTTGACAACCCAATCTCCTGTCCAGTCAGAACCATGTACAGCAGACGGAGTCGCATGTCTCCGGACCGTCTGTAGTCACCAGAATGCCCAGAGGCATGTAGGCCTGTGTCGTGAATTGCCATTTGTCTTAGGTCCGTATGTAGCTCAGGTTGTATTGGCTGGATGAGTAAGTTAAATAATAGGTTAATTACACAGAACAGACAGAGACGCGGATGTTTTTGAAGGCTCACAAATATCTCATGAAAGCTTATGCTAGATTAGATGACCCTTGGAAACTCATGGGACATTTTAGCGCAATATTGCTGTCCCCAGACTTTTCTGTGTTATATGTGTTCTTATACATTTTGATGTCGCAATGCGGACCACCTACTTATTTATATTAGAATATCAAAACAAAAATATCGAATCAATTTTTCTTCAAAATGGCGCCCCAATCTTTCATAAAACTTGTACAAAATATGATCTGTTCTGAAGCCGGCGCAATTTTGTTCGCTCTCTGTGTGGGAAAGAAATAGATTCTAGTTAGAATTTCACGATAACCATAAGAAGAAGATTTCCTCATAATGGAAAGAAATCAATCTTGGTCTCTTTATTCAAATCTGTTTTTGTGGACAAGACTTCACACCAAGTCATGTCCTTGGCCATTCCTTCATTCCTGGAAGCTTGATCGATTGTCCCCCAATGATGTTCGGCTGGCCGCTGTACCCACTCTACATGCTCCGCCAGTAGTTCAAACAGTTAACATTGGCAGGTCAATTTCCCCTGATAACAGAACGAGTGAAGGAGTGGCAAACTCTACAGCTTATCCGGAAATGTCTCCTTATGATAAGCTTACTAAAGACCCGTGACGGTCACGCCTGGACAACGTGACAGTCTAACCGTATCATACCGAGAGTCGCGCCTTGACGCTATCATGCTGACACATAGTAACGGTAACATCTTTGTCACTGTAACAGTCACACATGGAGACTGTGATCGTCAGGTACAAGTCGATCACTTCTTGACACTATAATGCCTGGGCTGTGTCACAGTCACTCATAATCATTGTGACGATACTAGCTTAGCGCTATGTTGATCACGTCCTTGTCATTGTAATACCTGGGCTGTGTGACAGTCACGCCTGATCATCGTGCCGTTAATACAGGGCACTGTTTCGATCACGCCCTTGTTATTGTAATACCTGGGCTGCGTCACAGTCACGCCTGATCATCGTGACGATAATACCAGAGCACTATGTCAATCACGCCCTTGTAGTTGTAATACCTGGGCTGTATCACAGTCACGCTTGGGGCCGATGTTATGAAAGTCCTTGAGTATGCTCAAGATGATATTTCGTGCTCAGCTGAGTTGATTCTAGGGTCCGTGTTCGAAAACCAAGGTAATAAAAAATCTTAGAACACTGTCTGTGCTCAGCTGAGCACGAATACTGAGCAAGCTCCGGACAATGCTCAAGACCATACTCAACGGGACAGCAGAGTTGATTTAATATTTAAATGGTTGCAAATGACTTTTAACATACAATAACACTAAAACGAAATAGAGCAGAATTCGTTTTTCATTATTTGTTCGCCCTCTGGCTAAGGGCTGTTTGTTTGGAGAGTAGCAATGCTGTCTGTTCTTAGCACAGGAGCAAAATTAACATTATAACATTATGTAAACGTTGTTCTTGTATCAATTATTGTTGGAATACACTGCCATCATATAAAGGAAATACCCTTAAGCACGGTGTAAAACACCAAACAATAAATCAATCAGTATTCGTTCATCAGTAAGGGAAAACGAAACTCAGTTAGTTATTCGGTTTTTACATAAAGTAAGAACGAACTTTAGCCTGCCTATATGATCAACTCGCAGTTTTTGCATAGTACATTCTGTATTGACATTCTTGGTAATTTAACTGGAAACGAAACACAAACACTCTTACTGGAACGATAAAGCCAATGTCTTTTTGATAGTGTTCGCCATAGCTTAAACTGCCTGCCGCTTTTATACACGCCGTCAAACACATCTCCTTCACTCAATGATTAGCAGTGAAGTACTCAGTTACCCGATACCTAAATGTCTCAAAGTGATTACCCTTGTGTATAACACTGTAACCACAGCGGCCATTATGTGTGACTGTCAAGCCTATACACTGTAACGGCAGCGCCTGATCTGTGTGACGGTAACGCCTAGACACTGTTACAACAGCGGCTTTTCTGTGCAACGATCACACCTAGACGCTGTAGCTACATTACTTGTTCTGTGTGACGGTCACGCCTAGACACTGTATGTCAGTGAACATTTATACTGACATATGAATATTACTTGTTGTGTGTGACGGTCACGCCTAGACACTGTAACTACATTACTTGTTCTGTGTGACGGTCACGTCTAGACGCTGTATGTCAGTGAACATTTATACATACATATGAATATTACTTGTTGTGTGTGACGGTCACGTCCAGGTACTGTAACTACATTACTTATTCTGTGTGACGACCACGCATAACGTGACTAACGTTTTGATCTGTGTGACTGTAACCTCATTATAACGCCTATCGCTGTGACACCTGTGCAATATGATGAAAGTATTGGGCATCATGCTTCTATTAATTCTTCTCAAGCAGAATTCGGTTTGTCCATGTATAAGCATTGCGTACTGAATGACAACCCGTTTGTAACTTCATCTGAATAAATTTGTTGGGTTTTTTGTTTCGCCCAGACGGTCTTTTGTTAGATACTTAAATCAACTAGATTCCACCCAGTTCTGTAAAAACCAAGTCAAAGTGTGGCAAACTGGTCGAACAATTCCGCAAATGTAACTTATTGATTTTCATCCGAAAATAAGTCCGTTTTATTTTTTTGAATCAGCCAATGAACGACTTACTTTAAACTGATTTGAAATTACGGCACGTTTCCTGGTATGTAATTGACTGCAATGCCGTTGGACATTTTTTAAAACTTTTTTAGATTCACTTAATCCTAATTTATCGTTTTGTTTCACCTTTTTCTTTACAATTCTAATCGACCAGTTACTTAAAACTTTAGGCGAATCTTCAAAGTGTCGTTCAGAGGCACAATGCGATTATTTCAAACACTTGTTAGGAATTATTTTAAATTACATTCTCTGCAAATCGCGTTAATATTATCTTGTCTGGTGCGTTCTCTGCTAAATTAGGAAAATAAAGACTTAACAACCTCATTCGTGGTGGTTTTTACGATTGAAACAAATGACAGTCTGTAGTTTAACTAGACATACTCTCTCCCACACAACATTGTTGTTGGTAGAGTTAAACCCCCTGGAGGGTTGGCTACCTCGGGGTTGTTATTACAAGAAACAATTTGTCTGGGTCCATTATCACGGAAAACATTGGTCAGAACATTGTGTTCCTGAATGTATATAATTGTGGAAAGCTGGGATACTCGAGAGTACAAATATATATCTTTGGTGGAGATCCATGCAATAATGGCTTTAAACTTATTACAAACTGGATTAGTGTCAACAGAATGAAAAAACAGTGAATTTTTAGTGCTTTATTTCACCGAATCTAATTACTATAACTTGAAATATATAAGTGTTTGAGGTAAAATAGTCCATAAATCCAAAACGTGCCTTATTGTTTTTTTTAAATGTTGCTTAGAACTTTTTTTCAGTGGATTGTTTTATCTCCTAAACCTTAGGAATCGAATATAAATATAAAATATATCTACCTTAAAGCATTTTAGGCCAGGCATCCTTGTTTTAGTCCACATTGTCCTCTGTAAAACTGACAAAAAGTCTCTATGATAAACCCATTTGTAGAAATAAGCGACATTCTATGTAAAGTCTACCAAAATCCACTTTCACGTAGTCAGATATGTCAGCATACTACACACGACTATATAATGACTTCACTCATCACTGGGGCCCGAGGCCGTGGCTTAGTGGTAGCGTGTGCGCTTACTAAACCTACTCCAATTTACCGTTCACTGGATTGAGTCCGCCTGTCGACCAACAGGTATATGAGTGAGTCACACGATGTGGCTCCGGTAATTGCGGGGGTGGTTTTTATGAGGTTTCGTTTCGATTTTCCACCGTAATTAGGCAAG
>JAQQZZ010110551.1:0-30561 GCA_030265115.1 Mopalia vespertina | reverse complement strand
GTTTTGAACTATCCAATGATAGATCAGTGAAGTCTGCTGTACACAGGATTTGATGATTCAAGTGGTTCCAGTGTTCCACTTTAATGGGTAATAACTAGAGTTATGATCGGGTTAGGAACATCAGAATTTTTTTATTGCATTTGACAAAAAAAATGTTTACGTATTTGTAGAAAACATGGTTTTTGGGTGGTCTTGTCCTTTAACAACCGGATTAGGGTTATATATTATTATTATTCAAGTCGTTATATAGCCTTTAAATAAACAACTAATATGCTGTGGCTTTTTTGGTTGATTTGTTTTGTGTTTGTTTGGTTATGGTTTATTGCCGTACTTAAGGTTAGTTCACTCACATTACGGCCTGCCAGTCAAGCGGATGAAGGAAGCATAAACAAAGATAAGGAAAAATAATCAACGGCTCTGGAGTGAAAGTGTTCAGGTTGTAGTGCGAGACATGGGTTGATTCCCCAAATAAACTGGCGGAGAATCAAACAAACATTAAAAAAATCACTAGCAGCCTAAAGCAACCAGCACTTTAAGAAAATTAAATATCGTTAAGCTTTCAGGAAATTGAAATAAATTAAATAAGTGAGTTTTGAGGTGTTGGCAAGATGCTCGATGCTTCATCAAGTTGATATTATAATGCCTGAATGATTCTATATTAAAAACATTAAGCAATAAAAGCTAAGTAGAAGAGCACAAGATAAAAGCAATCTTCATCGCAATATTTTGAACCAAACCAGACCAAAGTTTACCATTACTTGATAACTATACTATAAAACTTAAGTTTCACAGGTTACAATATTTTACGTCCTAGTTGTTTTTTTTTTTATGATACATCGGTTTGCCCTGTATTTAGTTTACTATATACTCAGATAAAGTGAGTATTCATCGTCTTTCAGTGTAGGCTATAGCCTTATAAGGATAAAGAAGGCGCTGGTGTTCGAGGTTCAAATTTTACTCACAGTTCGTATCGATTGGTTTGCCAAATATGTCGTGCGGAACATTTCTACGAAGCCTAGTTAGATTATCTCAAAGGATCGACCGATTAAGGCCCTAACCAGACGTTATTAAGTGATCAATGGTTGTTTACTGCAGTTACAGGAAGTTTTAATGGGCAGCTGTGAAACGTGTTTCTGTTCTTTCCATACAGCCTCTGCTATGGTGCTGCACAACGGAACAATGTCGAGAATAAATACTCCTCAACTAGAACCCCTATCAATCTATGCTGATTGAAAATGATTTGGGTCTTTAAAATGTACAAATTAAAAAACGGAACAAATTCAACCACATCGCAAACTGGTCAATAACACTTTCTTCATAAAAAAAATAATAATAATGCAAATACCGATACAGCCTGATTTCACCAAACAGTCACACGATGTGGCTCCGCCAATCGCGGGTGCTTTTTACGAGATTTCCCCCCGGTTTTCCAACGTAATCAGGCGTGATATAAGTTAAATACCTGTAGTTCGACGTTAAACCCCAATCAGACAAACACACAAACTTAGTCGTTTCAAGAGATCTAATGTCAAACGTGGACAAAAAAAAGAATTAGATTTAATCCCATTGCACATACATTTGCAGTTGTACACAACTTGTAAGTATTGTAGAGACAAGGTGTTATGTAGCAGGAAACTACTGGGTAAAACAGAAAAATACAGTAAAGAAAATATAAAAAATAATAAGCAAAGTTATATATTTCATATTAATTTTTAAACCCGTTTTTATGTTTAAGCGAAGAACCTTTTTTTCCAGAAAGCGGTTATCATGATTGCCGAAACAAATATAAAGCATATATATCTCTTTCATTATGCATATGTTGTATTGTACACTTTAACAGGATAACGATCTTTGTTCCTATAGATTGTATCCGATATACATCTACATTCACTTTGCTCAATTATTCGTGCAGAACATTTCTATGGTGCCTGGCTATAAAGTCTATTCAAACCATCATTAGATTAAGGTCCTGCTCTGTTGATAATAAGTGGTCAGTGGTGGATCAGTTGTACTTTCAGGAAATGCGAATAGACAGATGTGGAAACTGTTTCCCCATTTGCTTTGCGATTCCATTTGCCATGCTAGACAAATGGACCAGCACAGACAATGACTTTTCAGGAGACGAGAAGAGTTAATATGGGAGGCTTTGATGAATTAAACACATGTCTGCATCTAAATGATCCATATTCAGAAGTAAAGAGCGGAAAGCATTTGAGCCAAGCAATATAAGCATCAATAGAAATGCGATATACATCAATACATCGAAAAGCTATAAACAACGTACTATCCTCTAAACAACAACGACTTTAAATGGCGAATGTCAGTCGCCTCCATTCAACAAATCAAAACACAAGGACAAAATGTAAATAACTGGCTTATTTTGATAATATATTTTTAAAAGTTCGACGGATCGGTGTGCATTGACACAATATGAAGCATTTGATTGGTCAGAAATGTTATGGCTTAGCGGCAAAGGATTGCACACTGACTTAGCCCCATATGCCTATACGTGTATACGCCTTCAATTTGCTGAACAACAAATGCTTCATGTTTTTCTCTTTTTAAATCGATTTCGATTTTAGACACAGGTACCCCTAGCGGAAAGATTCGAACGATCTTAATTATCGTGCATTGAAACAGATTTACTTATATTAATTTAAAACAATAAGCGTTATTCAATACCATAAATGATCACAATAGGCCAAAAACACATATGTGGTTATTTTAATAATAAATAATAGTTGACAGCAATAGTCTTTTTTGACACATCTGCAACATAGCTGCTTATGTCCAACATTCGCTGTAGACAACGAACGTCAATTTTGTTTCCATAAATGCAGGGCGCTTTATAAGATAGTCCTGGGCTCATATTCATAAAGCTTATTAAGAACTATTTAAATTTCATAAAAACTTAGCGAATTTTCAAACTTTTTAAATCAACTAGTTTGTGTAACTTTTTATGCTCCTAAATAAAATATATTATGTGACACTTACAAAATGTCAATTTAAATATTTTACATTTAAAAGGCTAAGAAATATGTATTTGTAGCTTAATGAATACTGGCCCTGGTTAATTGCCCATGTCGTTGATGTTATTTCTCCATTCATATTGAGGTTCTGGGGACGTTAATGGAGCGTTAAAGACTTGTAATTAGCTCATTTCCTGGAAGACATGCAAGGTACTTTGATAGCTAAAATCAGAAATATCGATCTTGACAAATGATGGGTTATATTGGAATTGATATAGAATTATTCCCTCGGAAAATTACATAATCTTGTAGTTGCACTGTGTAGGCGTAAAGGTTCGTGTTCCATGTATATTGTGGCTTGTGAATGCCAACGTCAACAAAATGGACTATTTCTATGACTTCGTATAAAAACCATTGCCCGAGCCACATCGTGTGACTCGTTTATATACATGTCGGTCGATCGGCAGTCTCGAATCCTTGGACGGTACTTCGAAGAAGGATAAAGTAAACAGACACGCTAACCACTAAGCCACAGCCGCAGGCCCTAACTGTTCAACGAGATCAAGAGAATAAACGTTAAAAAAAATGGAAGCGCCATGGTATGATACAGAGACTGAAAAGTTCAAGTTAGTTCATTCTTATTTGCGACATCTAAAACACACATCAACATTTATCAGACATTATTGAGTTCTTGTTCGTGGTCCGAGGCAACTCACGTCCATCAAGTTACAATATTTTTTTATATGAAAAAGTGTCTGTTTCAATATGGATCGCGAGAAATGGTAATTTAATTTGTCGATTCGTCATATGGTGAATATCGGATTAATATGTATAGGATATATAGTAAGTCCGTTAAACAGATCTGAATTAGAAAAGTAAATCCTGCTGTCTGTTCTAAACTTCAATGATGTTGACATGAAGAAAAGCAAAATGGCCTTGCCTATCATTTTAGTGCTCATAGACAAGAGTTTTGCGCTATCACGTGGACAGGAGTTTTGTCCTATCACATAATTAACAGTCTTCTAGTATCCAATTTTGTTCATAAAGTCTTAAGATAAGCTGTCCTCGAAGCTTGTTGCAATTAATGATCTTTGGTAAGCTGACTAGGGTGGTTACTAACTGGTAAACAATCTCATACTATATTTCAATCAGCCGGGTGATAATTCGATTTTATTGCCCTGTTTCCAAACGGAGCTGTATTACTGTTAAGCTGCTTTTGTAATTGATAGCGTTTGAAGCATCTGATAGTTACTGTTCACAGTGACAGTCGCAAGAACAAATAACAACATGTTCCCGTCGTCCCCCCCGCCCCTCTCGAGACTATATGCGCTTCTGTATCATATACCTAGAAAAAAAAACAAACTTATGCATATTACATAAATCGATATGGAGTGTCCACGTTACTTTAACTATGGATATAGGATATACCATGTTATTGTTGGAAATTCGAACGATCCCAAACTTGGCCTGTATGATTTAATATGGACATTTGGTTTTTATTCGGTGTTTTTTTGTTATCTCCCAAATGTCTTATCTCGCCTGCATGGTTAATGTCTTACTTCAATCTGAATATTTGTTCCAATAAATATTTCGTGCTCATCAATCTATGTATATACAATCCTCAAACCATTTGGAAACCAGTATCTTTGGTAACGGAATAACATCGGGTACTGATAAATGCCCAAATACCTTTTAAAACGCATTCTATCAATCGTCTTTGTTAGCTTGTTAGCGATGATTTAAGACACGTTATTTTTCCATACGCCTGCGGTTAGATAATGTTAACTTCCAAAACACATTGCCGTTCTGTGATATGATAGTGACTGTTTGTTTGATTGGGGTTTAACGTCGTACTCAAAGATATTTCACTTATATGACGACGGATTGTCCACTTCACACTGCTCCTTGCCTTATTACAGTGGAAAACCGGGAGGAAACCTCGTAAAAACTACCCCCGCGATTGCCGGAGCCACACCGTGTGACTCACTCATATACCTGATGGTCGACAGACGGACTCGATCCCGTGAACGATAAATTGGAGTAGGATTAGGAAGCGCGCACGCTACCACTAAGCCACGGCCGCGGGCCCTGATAGTGATTGTAATGTTGATATAGTAATTCTATAGCGAAATAGAATATAATTTAAAAGGAGTTCACAACTGTATCGCAAATAAATTGAAAGAAGGATAATATCCAATATTAAGTCATGCCGCCTTTCGGTCATCATTACCATAAAACATAACGTTTGGATTATATCTTATCAATGAATTATACGAGGATTGCAGAAGGAAAATTTACTGACACAGATTAAGTATTAATTTTTGTGATCGTTGTAAAATAATTAAGTTTACAGAAACACGAATTTGACGCTTTCATAGCATTAACCGTCATCTTAAATCCAATGTTGTACATTGACTCTTTAATATGACAAGAAGTCTCCGAAGCTGTTACAATAAAAGAGCTTGCCTAATGCATTCGATCATTTTGTAACCATCAACTACCATCTAGCTTTTCAACGCAGACTGCATCTTTTGGATAAACCCGCGCCGACACGATCTAACCAGGAATTCCCGCGCCAGAGCTCTACTTTTAACCACAGTTACACAAAAAAACAGGTGCTTAAAAAATTGAAAATGTGTTATGTGGATGAACATAAAATGGAGCGACTTTTTAATTTAAGAATAAATAAATGTGTAAGTGTCTTTACAAAAAGCAAGGTATTGATCAACAGCTGAATCGCATGCGTATTTATACAGCTGTAATTAGCCTGGCAACAACGGCACAATTTTCGGTATTTAACTGAATATCACTACATTCAAAATGGCCCTTATTTATGACCAAGCAGTCTATACGCCAGTCATGGAACCCACAAGACGTATCTGAGACAAAGACAGTTCGTAATAAATTTGGCCGGTTGAATTCAAATATACCGGCATCATTATGGCTTAAACCGATTACCCTACATCAGTGAATTAGGGCTGATACCTCAACAGAAAGTAAAACAATATTCCAGTGAAAGCGTTTATATAAATATGAATTTTTTATAATTATCAACAGACAACATGTATTACCGGGATTACGTTACAGAATTTTCGAGCTACCGGATATAAGAAGTATGTTTATACAATCATTATTATTTTATTAAATTGATATTAACATGAGTTTAGCGCTATAGTCATTTTAACTGCCTTATCCTATCCAACGTCGTTCATTAAGTATTAAGCTGCGAGATACCAACGGCTGTCAAATTTAATGATCTGATTAAGCCAGTCGTGGAGGCTACCATCTCTTTAAGAAACACAATCAGTATTTCAATCATTTGTTTATTACATGATGACGCAAATTATGCGATTTTAAGTCTTCTTGACGCAAGCTATATCTCGGACGGAATTATCGCTAGCCCATTTCGGAATGGGGAATTGCTTTTAATCCCGTCAACTGTACGATTGTACAGTCCAAGCAGTCCTATTTATAGTTATATGCTCTGTATAACAAGCTATACTTCATAATTATTAATCAAAATGGACCTTAAACCAACGGGACAGGAGATGCCCAAGTAATTTTCACACTGGTAAAGCCCGCGGCCGTGGCTTAGTGGTTTAGAGAGTGCCCTTACTAATCCTACTTCAATGTACCGTTCACGGGATCGAATCCGCCTGTTGACCATCAGGTACATGAGTGTGTCACACGATTAAGCTCCAACAATTGCAGGGTTTTCTCACGATTTTCCACCGTCATTAGACAAGAAAAACAGTTTGTATCTCTAATAGTATATCATACAGTGTAGCCTTATTTAGAGATTCAGATAGACTGTACATAACTGTTATTTTAAGTTTTAGCATTTACCAGCAATTATGTGTTCAATTAGTCCTTTTATGTTTGATAAAAGGAACTTTCTGAGACATTCTAAATATCAAACTAGACCCCAAATTACCCAGTAGCTTGATAAAAACTGCGGAAATGTGGCTTAAATATCTGTTGCCAGTCTGCACTTTGTCTCTGGCAGGAGGGCCAGTAACTTTAATTTCTTGTACACATAAGAGGCATGTCTACCTCATAAAACGATACATAATTTATTCTATGGGGTATTAAACCTGTAATAAACGGGTAAGTTTACTACATTCAACTTTTGAGCTCCGTATCCAAATCCGATGCGGAGCGATTGCACCCTTTGGGGCATTTCAAAGCTGTAAGGAACTCGCCTCATCCTTCGGATTGTGTGTAGCTTGTCTTGTATAACGCCTGGTGATATACCATATTCTGGTTAAAATGTTTAAAAAAGAAGTTGTTTTATGAAAGCTTCACAAAAAGCAGAAGGTTGTGACAAACTTTAGCCAAATCGTTTGATGAAAACTTAATGTATTTGTTTAGATAAATAAAGTCTAACCGCCTTTACACTGTACATGACCGACCATTATATACCCGATCTGCGCAACAACAATTGGGTTTATATCCCCTTTCCGTGTACTGGACTTATAATATTGATACGATCGTTATCAACTCATCTAGTTTATATAAAGAAGAATGTTTCGTTATCAGATTATTAACTGACTAATTGTATGTCCAAGATGTTCAGTAGTTGTGAAGATAAACTATCCCTGCAGGGCTCATAGGATATTTTAGAAGCTAATCGAGGTGTCAACCAGTTCTTTGATGAAAACACCCTGCATTTAAATCGGCTTGTTTATTACAATTGTATTCGATTTTAAAATTTTTTAGACACAAGCTTAATATAAACAAGAATTACCGCAAACGCTTTCGTAATTGAAAATTGATTTTAAGAAAGACGTTTGTAAGATTTCAGTCCTCGCAATCCGCATTACAATTATGTTTTTTGTCTCACGCAATAACACATATTTTTCTCTCAAACCTTAAAAAAGGGCTTTATTTAAAACCAACTTGACATGTGTTTACACTGAAAACAATCTGTGCGTACTATAATGCGACACTCCAAGGTATTGCCAGGCTCCTTTAGATATGTTCATTTTCTCAACTTAACTGTCCACAAACCTTCGTTAAGGTATAATAGGATGTGTTACACTGATAAGAAGTCACCTGCATAGGTCGTTCATATAAATAAAGTATATTCTGTTATGGATCAATTGGTAATTTTAATATAGCCTGTGAATCGGAAAAGGATCTGAAGTTTGTTATATCTTTATAATTCTTTAAATCATAACTTCATTTTTATAATGTTGATAACATCAAAAACAAGAGATCAGTCAAACGAATGGACGACGAATAAGGGGCAATGGCACAAGAATCGGGCGTCAAACAGTTGAACAATACAACCTAATCGTGAGCAACATATGTATTGTGCAATGGTACAACGCAAAACGCTCACAGTGCAAAAGACAACTCAAATTTCGGCCGAAATCTTCTTCATTCTACATACGTGTAAATATTGGATTTTCTTGGGTCGATACGAACGTTCCCTAAGCGGGGAATAGGAAACACTTCCACTTCTTGAAGTTAATTGCCACGCATAGTTTGTGTTAAAGATTACTTGCGGCGTCATCTACTTCATTTGATGATTGGTATCCGCTTAGTACACGACATGTTTGAACGTTCGAAAATATTGTGACCATACCCTCTGGCGAAATACACAGATTACTGGCATGATTTGAAATTAGAAGTTTCAATATACCAACGTAAATCGCTCTGTTACCTTGATAATTATACATCTTTTATGTTCAGGATTGATCGATTCGCCTTACGCTTCGTTAGGTGATTTGTGGACAGGTTTACTTCCCACTAAATAATGCTTGCTTGTTATTGCCAATCTCTAGTTCATGTAGCGCCCGTAAATCCATAGATTTTTATGGACGAAGTATTGTAGATTTATGGAAACTTACTAATGTAAAGAACCAGCAAGATTAGTACATGTGTACTTAAGCAAAATAACGACTTTGTACTCCAAATTTGTTTATAAATCCGTATACATGTGTATATATATAACGCTTATATCCAACCGCAATAATGAAAGTTTCTATTTCTTCTATAATGTAGTTCAACACAGATGATAAAATATTTATTTTTGATTTAGGAAAGAACGTCCTTAAATTTCCCAGAAGGTTTGTATTTCTGTACTATGCCTGGATCCGGGTCTTGGTGTAAACCTCTAATAACATGTCCCCAAAAGTTAACTCCATATGTCGACGGATAGAACCGTTGGCATTTGATCTTCTATCTCGCAATAACACGAAAAAGAATGATGACTTAAACCAACCACAGGGTAAGACACCCAATTTAAGGAAAATCTATACCCGCTGACCTGGCTCGACGTCAAACATACGGAATCATAACTATGCAGGTAATTGAGATAATATACTTTATTGCGATGTGTATAACTGGACCTCATGAGACAAAACAAATTTGATCACTGGACTTGAAATTTTCAAAGCCATTTTTTCCAAACATATATTAAGGTTGCAGCAAATATTCTACAAACTCATCTGTTCATTGGGGACTTATTTTGGGACAGCATTTTTTTTTTTTTAGTTTTTAACGGATTCTATAGTTCAAATAATGGTGAAGGCGGGAATCGAACCCAGGGCCATGTACTTTGTTATAGCATACTTTGTAATATAACATTTTCTGGAGCCGACCGAATCTTTCCGCGTGCTTGACACTTATATCTGATTTATTAAAGAGAAAAATATCCTATCAAAATGGCTCCTTTACTTACCGCTGCATTAACATTTAATATAACACACCAAGCTGGAAGAATAACTGAAGCTCAGAAACCTCTTTGTCTATTGTGTTGCAATATAAAAGTGTGGTCTCCACTATATAATTTTGTTGAGAGTTTCTTTTTTGGAGCCTTTTAATGAAAAATCTGTTTGGAGACCCGTCTTTTGCATGGATATCTCGTGTATGATCTAAAACAATACAAATTTTCCCTATGCGGTAACTGACAAATCATATTTTCGTCCATCAATTATAGGCGGAGTCTATGGTATGGTCTATCTTCCGGGCATACAATGCCATTAGCGATGATTGTTGGATTTTTCGAGTTAAAGTCGACATGTATGTCATCATTACTTGGTACCTATAATTGATGAAGACAACTGCAAAGCGCCAGTAACGTGTTAAATACAGTTCCCCCAGCGTTGTCAAATGCAAGGTGTTGTAACCACCGCAGAAACCATATCGGCCGGAAACATTTTGACACAAAGCCTGCCGTTCCATGAGTAATTCTTCTTAGTATGTTTCTCACTAGGGAAGGTTATCAGGAACAGCGGAGACGCTGTGATTTTTTCACTAGGGAAAGTTATCAGGGACAGCGGAGACGCTGTGATATGTCCTCTAGTTAAAGTACACGATAAGTGGAGCTTCAAGACATTCACCTCGTTCACACCATTACTAGTTAATGCGCAAATGTCCTTTTAAGGTGGTCAATGCTCAAATAACTGAGCTGCAGGTTGATCTCAATCAAATAGCTCCGCCAAACGACATATCTGATTACAGAGCCATAACCAGCACATACATATAACTTGAACAAATGAAGAGAACAACATTTGCATGCCTCCACCGGGATTCAAAACTAGGACCTTGGGGTTATAGGCCCAACACTTTACAGCGCATATATTTATATATATCTTAAATAAATGAAGAGAGAAAAATTTGCTTGCCTCCACCGGGATTCGAACCCGGGACCTTTGGGTTATATATATATTAATTCAAAATATATATATATATAAATTTACTCAAACAAACAAAAAAAACAACAATTGTGAATAATATCTAGATCAAACTGATGTTAATTTAGCATCCCTGTGTCCGTGCTTCATGTAGAAAGAAAATCGTCGTCTTTAATGGGTTAGAATTCGGGACCCATTCTGCCGCGAGTCTCTGTAGCTCAGTAGGTAAATTGTTGTTTCTGCTTCTGTTTGGAACGCAAACAACACCATATAAGGCAAACTGTTAACCATATATGGTTAATTGGGTCAAGCTCAAAACGAGGCAGCTTCCGTTTGGAACACAAACAACAATATATATGACAAACTGTAAACCCGTTTATTAAAACGAGCGCGAATAGCCCCGTGAGGCTGCATGCGCCAACGAAACGAAACAACCTTTATTAAAACGACTATTTGACAATATATTTACAATTATTTGATAAGTCATTATTGATCGGCTGTCCAAGACATCGACATTATACACAGTTCATACTACAGGGATCGACGGGTTGGTATTGTAAATACTAACAATTTACCACACACTTACACATTAGTTCATCAATTGTCCCAAGTGGCCAGAGGGATACATAATTTAACAGCTTGGTGTGTAGACAGACCACGCTTTAGGAATAGTTAATTACATGTCTATTGTAGAGATAGAATATTTACTTGCCTCAAATGATAAGTGTAGTAAAGGGGACCTAATACACAAGAAGCGTAATTTCGAACACAAATAACTTTTTGTTTGCTCGACATTTCGACACTTTTTTTATCATCAGCATCAGGAGATTCAGGACATCATGCACTCATCCAGTTCTCTCTTGTTGGAATGACACTACTTGTTATTATATACGGTTTAGTAATATCTAAGCCAAAAAAACTAAAGCACTACTTCGATTTACCGTCCATAGGATCGAGTCCGCCCGTCGACCACCAGGTATGAGTGAGTCAAACGATGGGACTCCGGTAATCGCGGGGTTAGTTTTTACGACGTGTCCTCCCGGTTTTTCAAGGAACGGTGTGAAATGAACAGTCCGTTGTCACATAAGTGAAATACCAGTGAGTAGGCCACCGACGTTAAACCCCAATCAAAGAAGCAAACCAAACCAATGCAAGAATACTTTCATCGTTTTGATGCATGGCGCTACAACTACCCATTTGACTGACAATATATTACCATCTGCATGGTAGACATCCGTCATCGACTCGCTTCCATGCATGGGGATGCAATTACCCATTAAACTGACAATATATCTATATTGCATGATAGACATCCATCATCGACCAAGTTTATAATTTATTTACTTAAAAAATATATTTCCTTTCTTCTTGGTTTTGACAAGCCCGCGGCCGTCGCTTAGTGGTAGCGCATGTGCTTACTAATCCTGCTTCGATGTACCGTTCATTGGATCGAGTCCGCCTATCGACCATCAGGTATATGAGCGAGTCAGACGTTGTGGCTCCGGCCATCGCGGGGTGTTTTTTTTATCGAGGTTTCATCCTAGTTTTCCACCGTTATAAGGCAAGGTGCAGTGTGAAGTGGACAATCCGTCGTCATATAAATGAAATGCCATTGAGTTCGACGTTCAACCCCAATCAAACAAACAAACAAACAATCTTGGATTTGGCAAGACATTTGTTTAACTTGTGCCAGTAATATGTGCATGAATGTATCGGACACCATTATCAATTTAGGTGAGGTAGCTGTAAGACGTGGACTTCATCATCCTGTCTTCACCGTGGACTGATTGAATGATAAGTGTTGTACACCTTGTTTAAGGGTATTTCACTTATATGACGGTAGTGTATTCCAACAATATCTACACTAGCACAACCATGAAATGTGAATTGTTTTGATACTGTTTGAAAGTTAATATTCCTCCAGTGCTCCGTGAATACAATATTGCTACTCACCAAACAAACAGCCCTTAGTCAGAAGGCTCTTTACCGTGGATGCGACATCGCTTATATATGCGAGGGAAATAGACTTAACCGTCTTGTTAGACAACAGTCACAATACGTTTACGAATGCTACATAAAGATAACTCAGTGTATTCGACAATAAGAAATAATAGGTGTTCGTGACTAAGAAGATTACAATGGAAAAGCCCCCATGCTATTGGATCTTAGAAGATTACAATGGAAAAGCCCCCATGCTATTGGATCTTTACCTTTTATGTGATATGATATCCAACGACACAACTATATTTAGGACAGAACTGTAAGACCTGCCTACCCGGTGTACTTTTCTGTATAAAAAAATTATGGTGAATTCACCAATAGGCCATTAAAATACACACAGAAATTAAAATTCTATGCTATGCTTTATCACAAAAATACACTTAATGGTAAAAAAATACCCATAAAAAAGGAATGCTTTTACACATAAATTTCGTCTAGGGTAGGCCTGTCTGAATTGTCATCACTATTAGCCAGTCGCTTTCTACGTTTTTTTAATCAGTTTGAACCAGTCTAGACTGCTGAATTAAAGTAATTTAAACAATCCCTACGCTGTTTAATTGTTCAGCTTGAATCCAATCTGTTTTCTGTGCCCTGTTTGGGATGTTCGTTACATTAAGGGATAGGCAGTCTGTAGACGTGTTGTCATCTGCAATTCCCTGAGCTCTGGCTACGGTTTCAAAACGTATTGAACACTCCCTGAGACATTTAAGCCGGAATCAATTTAGCACCTTCCCCGCCGTTTCGTAAGTAATTCTTCCTAAGAGTTGTCCCAGTGGGAAGAGAGTAGGGACAGCGGAAATGTTTTAGGAACCGCTCGTGAGCAATGCAAAGTAATGACACTCAACTAGGTCACTTCATCATTTTTGTCTGCAAGTCTTGTATTTTACTTAATGGGAATATAGGTAAAATAAAATAATCAGACTTTTAGTCGCGTTTAACAGTACAGGCAGAAATATGACCCATACCTGTAGTCTCTTGTAGTCTCGAGAGACGATACACAGGTTTGCAGTCACTATTGCTAATTTTATACAGATTAGTATGGCTAAATGTCTAGCCTGGATTTCCCAAACTGTGATGCCGTCGGAACAGAAGCACTCCTTTCCTTTTGTAGTTTTTTCTGCACCTTAAAACGATTCCCTCAATATCCTGATTTAGCCACAGTTTCATCTTGAACAGATATAAGGACACCGATTCATTGATAAGTGATGCCGAGCTCAAAGGTAGTTCTATTTCACGACGGCGATTTAATCCATTAGTAACAAGCCATATAAATACAACCATAAAATGTGAATTGCTGATAAAACTCAAATTAGCCAGCACCATTAACGTTTAAACTAAAACAAACGTTGTGTGCTACATGGTGCTCAATTGTCGCGTTCTTATTGGTCCAGTGCAAGTCACATGGAAAACCAATACAGCACAATACTGCATCGGCCTTTGCTGGTTTAACATTACATTTGAGACAAATAGCTATATTGACCTTCTCAAACATGCATTATTTTCCTATTATCTCGAAAGATAAGGACTCCACCACTGTGTGTTTGATGTATATTATATTTTTTTTATATAAGGAAGCAGAATATTTTTCTTTGATAGAACACATTTGGATACCAAAATTAGTCCCCACTGGAATTACTTTAATTGTGGTTGAGTCCTCGTGTAAATCATAGATCCGGGACACCGAAATTTACTGTTTTAAAAATATATATAGATATTTTCCCAGCTTTCATATACAATGGCATAGTCTGGCAAGTGCATATACTATCTTCATTTATTCAAAGTATATATCGGATTAATATTATGTTGGATTGCATACTTTACCCTATGTGGTTCTTCGAACGAAATTTGTCTTTGCCTATCATGTTATTTATTTTGCCTAATTGATATTTGATTTTCAGTAAACATAACTGTTTAGTAAATATCATGTCCATCTGACATTGGCTACAAATGAAATAACCCACGTCCGCGCAGCGCATGACAAAACACTTACCGTTTATGAACTATTTGTAAAATTCAGAGTCGCTATTTTGATTAAAATTTTTGTTAAACGTCTTAAGTATATTTTACATGACTCTTGTAATTGCTTTTTGATAATATTATTCTTGAAGCAAGCTATAAAGCGCTGTAGTTTGTTCAAAATAACCACAATTGGATGGCAATTTATAGTGGCCAATGGTCCGTCATTCACGGTAATCGACAGCGTTAATGGATATCTCCTCAACAGCTTCCGTTATAGGTATCGGATTGTGGGATCGATCTGTGGTTGACTTCTCTGTGAACAGTAGCTAATTCCCAAATTACACTCAAATGTAGGACCTTGCCTGTCTGTAATTCGTGGTCAATGGGCAATTAATTCAAGCCACCGGAAGGGTAATGGGCGACTGTTAAAACTGTTTTCGCTTTTTCTGTGAACAGATATACTTAAACCCTAATAGAATAGGACAATCGATCAAGGAGGGTCTTAATAATTTGGTCAATAGCAACGTCCAGTAGTCAAATCATTTAGATAACTTCACCGCTTTAAGTTAGAGGAATTTTGGGAAGTCCATAGGTCTTATTTTGAAGAAATGCATCTTTGCTCAAATATTTAGATACATATTTTGCTCAATTGAAACTGTGCAGGACCACGAAAGTAGGAATACATTATACAGCACAATTGGTTGCATTGCACCAATGACAAAGTGGTTTATACCCAACCTAGAGTAGATTTATTGAGTGTGACGACCTGTTTTTTTTTACGCATTCCAGTTGTACCACGTGAGTCTAACATTTGTGTGAACTTAAGGGAAGGTCGATATAAGCGTTTTACTATTGAGATAAGTAAAACAACAAAGTCTAGGCCTATCGCGATAAGTAGCATTGTCAGATGATACAAGAGAACTATTCTTAACCCATACTGAATATCTTGTTTGCTACATATTTATCAAATACTTGATACACCCGGCCAACGGTGATTACCATCTCTCGAGATGTCTGTAGGTTACCCGTAGCAACACATTTATCACGATTTATTTAACAGCTTGTCTCTGAGAGTTTATCTAAAACGTTGGATGATTCATCGGCTTTTATTAATCCACATCACTGTCACAGTGTGATAATTTTCGGGAAATATATATTTTTTTCTCTGAAGTAAGAAATAATCCTGCAAGAAGTATATACCGAGATTGTTAAATATTGTTGGATAAGTTTCATTTTTTATAAATTTGTACAACCTCAAACAAACGGATTTGTGGTTGTAGATAGTTCTCCTTAACGACCGGATCCACTTTGAGTAACAATAAACTGTCTGCCTATAATCCTTCTACTTCCAGCAGAACAAAGAGCTTAAATGTCAAACCCATGCTACTTAAAGCGTAAATACTAATAAATCTCAGGATTAGCTTTGGGGCCAAAAATAAACTGCATTATGCATAGCTAGCTCTTATTGAATGCAATTGAATGATCCAAAGCTTTCATCGTGGCAATATGACACATTTCCTTGTTCTTTTGATTTCCGGAAGAAAATCCTCTATTTTTTGTCTTCAATCTTTTGGACAGCTTCATCATTAAAAGAAATAAGTTTAAGCCCGCGATAAGAACGGTTATGCTCCAATGTAAATATACAGAGATAGTTGTCTCTAGTAACAACCAATCGAATTCAAGAATTTAGTAAAGGTCCCTGGTTTGGCGGGCTGCAGTTTATCGAAGATAACACTGATAAGTCAGATAAAACATTTTTCAGAACATAGATGGTTTGCCTACTGATGTGGACCAGTTGTGTTAATAATTTCCTTGACGTGGGTTTTATTTACGTAATGGTCTTGTTATACTTCTGTTCTTTAGAATCTGGCCTTTTTGAAAATTTAAAAATGGTGTCACGGTGGTCACTTTGTACATCTCTCTACGGATCATGACAGTTCTCCGCGCGACCAATTGAGGTCAGTGGGGGAGTAAGGGGGGCGGGGGAGGGTGCTAACGGCTCGCGCCTCCTCTACCTTCGGGACTCAAAATAAAAGAGGAGGAAAATAAAAGAGAACGAAACAAAGAAAAAGAAACAAATTAAAAAAGAAAAGAAACAAAGAATAAAAGAAAGAAAGTAACAAACAAACAAAGAAAGAAGCAAACATCACAAAAGTTTGAAATATGGAAAGTTGATTGTAACGGAAACGATGTCTTAGTAAGGTCTGGATTTGTTGTATGTGACTGGAAAACAACATATCTCACTACCTTAAAAAAAGGTTGGCATAGCAATATTTAAAACTCTCGCGAACCAAGATTTATACATCGGTGTATATGCTGCCAATAGAAATCCAGCATTTGAGGGTTGGTCAGAATACAACTAAGCAGCGTTTTACAGCATGGTCTCTCTATACGAGTCTATATATAGAGAGACCATGTGTTAGGATGATGAGGGGCCTGCAGCGGACTGTAATTGCATCCTAACACTGTTAACGAGATTTAAACCAAAAAAACAACAACTCCAAATGACATATATAGGCAAATCCAAAACTCGTGATGAGTCCATATAAAAATGATTTTGGTTTTGACAATGTCTCCAGATTTGTAGCTTTTATCAGACACTTTCGCATCATAAAATAGTCATATGGCTTTAATATGTAGAAGACGATTTTTTTTTAATAAAGAGGATAATAAAATATCGATCTTGTTAATGTCCTCGCTCAGAATATATTTTCAACATCAGCTTAGATTGACGCTCGGCCTCCAGAGCTTCCGGGGCCTTGGCGGCCCCTGGGTCCTCGCCCTTTTCTTAGGTTTTGATGTTTTAAAGTTTAAATGGCAATCACAAAACTATAGTTTTAGCTTTTAGAATTGACAGTTATGCCAAAATGTAAGTCAGTACTGTGCTATTTTGTCCAGGATTCCATTAGAATGCTCTCTTCATTGGAGAGTGACTGATGTGACACTTAGACTTTTTGACTACAAAATACTTGTGTTAAACTTTTTCTCTTTTAAAACTGTGCCAATAAAGATCGATCCTAATCGATCAATCAAAATGACGGAAAAAATTCATTGACAAAATTAGTTTAGATTGCCCGTACAGGTTTCCTTATTTCGGAGCTTTTCGGCCCTTGGACCCTCACCTATTTTGCTGTGATACCATATTACAGCAAGGGTAAGCAGCAAAAAACATTGGACTGGAATAAAGCCATGAATAATGTGAAAATAATAAAAGTTGTTCTATTTGGTGTGACAATAAATAATTTTACAGATAACAAATGCACATACGTAGACAAATGCACATACGAATTTCTTAAATACAGTAAGTTTGCAATTTACTGTATTTATTAATACGAAAATCCTTGAATTTACACATAAATAAGGATATTGGGTTGAATGACTTAATATTATTAAGAAATTCAGTATGGTATTAAAATAATTCTCATGTATCATCTGACAACGCTATGCCTAGATTTTGTTGTTTTATTCATCTCAATAGTAAAAACCTCATATTGATCTTTTCTTAAGAAAGATTTGAAGCAAATAATGTTCGATGTAGGTTAGTATGGTGAAGTCGTGTAGGGAAGCAATGAACAGATGAGTGTAGAATGAAAAATATTAGATGTTAAGAGAGGGAGACATGCGTGCTAGTAAACGAATTCGTAGCTCATTACCAACCCTCCGCCTTCTACTGTATTTAGTACCAACGATAAACAGAAATTTCGCGCAATCCTACCGTTGATGGATTGTCAGATCAAATTTTGTCTAGCTTGCCAGAGAATAAGCTGTACCCAACTTAAGTAAGACAAACGTGTTACTATTACGTGTAAAGCACTAGATTTTAGTAGGTTTATGGTCTTTTAGTGGGGTTATTATATCGCCATCTTCTTTGATTGCTGTGACTGTATTTATCTATTATGTAAACCATATCTGCGGCTGATTGCTGTTTATAACTCAATATATTGTGTTCACTAAATACTTATACGGGGTGAACATCGTAGCAATATATTGCCTATACACAAAATCTGTATATTTTAGATGACACCATATTATTAACCCTCACACTACCCTAACAGAAAAATATTATAGGATCCTATGGGATTTTGAACATCCTATTGGATAATTATAAAACCCTTTAGGATAATTATAATTTAGAAAATCCTATAGGATTCCATAGAAAAATCATATATAATTATTTTGTAACGGTACAACTCCGATATCCTTACCTCCGAACCGTGTGATAACGTATTATTTCAATTTCAGGAAAAAACATTCCTGGACAACACAGGTAAATGAGAATAATTTTTAGGTCGTTTGTGAGAATTGTTTGTTTGATTGGGGTTTAATGTCGGACTCAAGGGTATTTCACTTATATGACGACGGATTGTCCACTTCACACTGCATCTTGCCTTATTACGGTAGAAAACAGCGAGGAAACCTCGTAAAAACAACCCCCGCGATTGCCGGAGCTATACATCGTGTGATTCACTCATATACTTGATGGTCGACATACGGATCGATCACGTGAACGGTAAATCGAAGACGGATTAGTAAACACACACGCTACCACTAAGCCACGGCTATAGGTCCTGTTTGTTACAATATGTAGGCGATGTATTCCAGGGCCAGCTACATGTATGTCAGCTAGGGTTTTCCATGAAGAAACTCAACATATCTCATATTGAAATAATAGAAATACACTTTAAATTCCAAGCTTTATTATCTTCTATTTCATAGTTTATTTTATTTTGTTGTTGTATACTTTTCATGGCGTAATGTTGCCCTGTAAAGTAGGGACAGGTTTATCAATATCCAAAACTGTGTCTACAGATAGTAAACCCACCATGGAAAATCTAACAACGCAAAATCAGAATTTTTTCTAATGAATTTTAAGTAGTGTGAGAAAAATATGATTCAGTTGGAGCCTATGTGATGCACTGAATATACCACTCGTCTGTTACTTGTCGTGGTTTTGAGAATTGCCAGATTGGATTGAAATTCAGCGTATCAAACGGGTCCTCGGCAGATAACCTAGAAAGTGCCCAACAGCCAGCGATATCATATTATATAAATGTTACATATTAATATTGTCTGGTTTGACACATGCAGACAAAGAACAAAAGTATTTGTGTTTTAATACGGGTTGAAAAATTGAACATTGAATAACGTCACCTTCACAAGGATTAAACTAAATACCTGCTTGCAAAATAGTCCCCAAGGTATGATACTTCTACAGTAGAAATAGTAGCGTTAATTGGTCTGATACGGATACCCGGTATCAGCTTCAACCGATATAAAGGGTTTGCTTGCCCGAGGTAATAAGTAAATTGATGAACTACACAGAAGTCTAATTATTGCAGTTCTGTTTGACATAGACTGTTGTCACGTGTTCACATATTGGTTCCCTGTCCTAACAGAGTTGAAAGATAATTTGTTTGTTTTAAATGGAGTTTAACGTTGCAGTCCTTGATATTTGTCTTATATGGCTTCAGATTGCCCACTTCTTCTCAGTGGAAAACCAGGAAGGAACTTCGAAAAAAAACACCCTCGCGATTGCAGTTTCACGTCGTGTGGCACGCGCATATACATGAGATTGACAGACAGACTCGACATCGAAGATGATTAGTAATCCGACACGCTACCCACTGGACAATGGCCGATGGCCTTCTTTATTGAAGTAATTGACGCATTGGTGAAACCAGTTGGCATGTAATGATGCCAAATTAAAGTTTGAGCGGAGTTGTCTTGTCGTCGCAGTATATGTCCCTCTATATTAGACCAGTACTCCCCTGATCAAAGAGTCGTACGATTCGAAAGTCTTTAAAAAGACTAGATAATTAAACAGAATACAATTGTGTATTCTCCGAATCATTCAAACCTTAAACCTTGAACCTTAATACAATTAATAAGGCTTTCACAATCTCGGCTGATGGGAGAGAGCTTTCGGTTATCCTGCTCCTCTCATGCTAAGCGGTTAAGTAAAGCTGACTTGTGGTGTCTTTATTTTGAGTGGTGTAATTATCTGTTCCGGTCTCTATATCGAACGTTGCCTGTGTTGCGAGATGGGCTTTCTCCGCCGGTTAGCCTCTCCAAGGGGACATGTAAAACCCCATTTATAACAATAAATACAGGGATCAGTAGCACTGAGTAACGATAAATGCGTTAATATGATTGGCGGTGCTGGAAAACCACGAAAGCACAATTAGATTGATGGTGTGAAAGAATAAATCCGGGTATAAAGAAAAAGAAAAAGATTAAAAAACAAATAAAAAACATGCCAATAGCAAGTGCTCCCCTGGTTTATTCACGGGCTTAAACGCGTCCAGGTCTCTTATCGAATCCTTAGAGTACACCTGCAACTTTCAATTAAATAACATTTCTAGTATAAGTTTGTCTTGAGGCAAAGGATTTAAGAAGATCGAAAACAGCTGTTAATTCATGCGTTGCCTCGAAGACACTATATTTACATTACAATTCATTTCTAAAAGGAAATTTCTGCTGACATTTTCTTTTTTTGCATCTTTACAAATAGCCAGAGCAACACCGAATAGATTTGTTGATTAGATATCACTAAAATTAATGAGACTTACACAAGTACATGGCTCCAGCGAACTAGTGAAGTACTAGTATTTATATTTTTATTGGAGAGACTAAAATATCTCTAAAACAAGCTAATCGAACTCATCCATTATGTACACAGACCAGCAAACGAGTTGAATAGTTCTAGTGACAAATATTCCTCAAACTACGTAGGTAACTGCAATCCCTGTTCACCGTTTATTGTGGGCGGTTTAGTCTTTATCATTTCCTTCATTTTCTTCTAAGCCGAATTGTTTTTAGAATACAAATTCAACACACTATTCTAAGCTATAGTATGGTCTGTGCTGATTTGGGGCTCACCTACCACTTAATTCATATTGGGTTGTCCCACTGACTATTTGATCCAATATCCGGTTTGTTTAAATATCTACCACTTTCTCCAATATAAAACTCATCACAATCTTGGCAGGGTATATTTGGAAATGAACACAAATTATTTTATCCTTGGGTGGTATTTACTTAAGTGCATTTGGGGGTTCGCTGAACACTTCGATTTTGTGATATAAAAATGTTTTGACATTCTCAACGGAATCCTTAGAATAGACATGTAGTAGTGTGTCTTTGCCGATGGATGTTTCTGTTCAATGTAATGTGTGTGATACACCATAAAGAATAATAAAATTATAGCTACTAAATACATTTACATATACCTTCTTCGTATAATGTGTTCCACCTTTTTTCTCCCTTTTTCAACAAATATGTGTGTTTTATACATTTTCCGGTGTTATTCCAGAGGAGAAATATGCTGGTTCAGTTGGGGTAATATGGATCAAAACGAATGGGTAATTATAAGTTATTTCGATAAGAAATATTCTGGAAAGAAGATAGTGCTCGTAGAATTTTAACACTTATAGTGGTTGCTCGTTCAGTGACACGGTAGTTTGTGTTACGTGAGGATAAATGTAGTGTTACGTGAGGATAAAGATAGTTGCGTTTCATTGAGTTTTAAAAAACTACGGAGAGTTGTCCTTTGTTGAAGTCTTGAGCGAACAGAATATAAAAGTATTAGAATGTTTGATAGCTGGTGCTGGCGGGCTTTGACTAATGGCATCTGTAAACCTGGTGTTATCTAATATCTACAGAAAAAGATTGGTATTCCGAGTCTATAAGGTAGGACAAATCAGTAAGACCAGTTTAGGAGTTGACATTGATCTTTATGCAAAACAAATGACACACCCTCCATGGCTTTGAGAACTGCATGACGGAATAGATGCAAAACCACAAAAGACAAAATCAAAATGTTTGGTTAAACTACAATGTTAGGGCCTTTCATAAGAAAGTACTCTGAAAATCTGAGGGAATATAAAATGCCAAATAGTGCCTTCGAGGAAGCAGTGCAGAGCATTAAACACAGTAAGACTGTTTAAAAGATATTGTCACCCAATGAGACATGCGCCAACCGTATATACTGTTTTGTCCATGTATAACCGTGGAGTTCCGCCCAATTTGTACATTTTAGTAACAAGTGAATATTTGAGTACTACTGATTTATTGAAATTAAAGAATCACTGATACACGACTTTATGAATAGGGTATATACACGTATACATAAGGTTTATCACAACATCATTGAGTCACGGTGACATGATGCTTTCTGCACAGGAATTATGTTTCTGTCGCCGAGCTGGTTTATAGAATAACGAACGAGACACGATTATACAATCTGTTGCTTTTCGAAAATGTAGCTTTTTTCTATGATGATGATAATAATAATACGCAAATGTAAAAAAAAACAATAAAAACTGCCTTGAAAACAAAAAATGATAATTATGTATTTCTCATATTTTAATTATATTTTATTTGAAACTTAGAAAAAGCCAGTTATATTTTAAAGGGTTAAACAGCTGTAATATTATTGCTCAAATAATTTGAAAAGTGAAGATCCACTTTGGCCCAGCTGTAGAATAGAACGGCTATCTCTAACAAATTAAATCGTTTCGAGCTAGACATTGCGTAACAGACATACAAACAATGGACTTGGTAAGAAAACTAAACTCCATTATTAAATTAAATTTTACTTTATTTTACGAAAAGCCGAGAACAATTTTTTTATTTAAACAATCAGTTATAAACTGTAAATTAAATTTAAGTGTTTATGTTTCATGAGATAAGCCGACAGTTGTTCCATGGATTTTTTTTAATTTGCAAACATTGGTAGATAATAACTTTTGATCCACACTGACTGGCCACCTGCCATCTCTGTAAAGCCTGTGTTTCCTGACGGAGACAATGGATAATGTCCGCACGCCCCAGGAATCCTGTGTTAATAACACATATTTCAGAACTGATGGACTAGGAACATATAAGAAACGCCTACGGTGGTCAAACTAAATTTTATATCTTGTTTTAATATCTAAGGACATTATCCAAGAAAAGTGTATGTAATGAGAACGAAAACTGCCCAAGACAACTGTGTCATAATAAAACTATGGACTATTAAATACGTTATCTGACGTACGTTTATACGTACAAGTCAGTATCAAAATGAATGCATAACCTGGGCTCTTCTAAATATTGATTTGATACGCAGTCTCTAACTGGAAAAATCTGATTTTAGCGGAGGCAGTGCTCTTTGCAGTTTTAAGGACATACGATAGACAAAAATGGCGCTGTATTCTAAAAACTATTTAGAAATGTGGTTTCAAGTATTAGATTATTAGAAACGTCAAAGCTGGTTTGCTTCTGTAATCCAGCGACAGCTCGATGCGTCTAAAACATAGAAGGTGTTCAAATACATAGAGATTTTCTGTCAACCATTATTGATGAGTTATTTTTATTTATTTGTTTTACTTCAAGGCAGTAGGTTATCACATGTGTAGAGGGGAAGCCCTTTGGTGACACGGGGTGGCCCTGTATAGAAGTGATAAAAACGTAAGTATGTCTCCAGACATTGGACAATCAGTCTGAATATAGTCAGATAAGTCATTTGGAAGCTGCGAAGACATATCAGCCACACAAATTGTCGTCAGAATTAATAATCCTGACTAACACGTAGATTTTTTATTTGCATCTATAGTAAATCGAACACAAGGTTCATCCGATAAACCAGAAATACATCAAAGCTGGCAGTCTTCTTTCACTGAGTTCAATGGGAGCTATACCATTCAATACCCCCCAGGGCTTTTGTCGTTGATGATCCTCAATAATTATAATGACAGAATAATCATTTCTGTAATGAACCTGCCGTTGTCTGAGAGTCGGTTATAACATGTATGAAAATAATTATATCATTTCCCAAAAAAACATTTCTAAGAATTTTACCATTAAGTCAACATATTTTTTTTTACTGTCATCAAAATCTGGTAATAATTTGTTTCATAGCGGTTATACTATGTGACAGATTATAGAAATGTCAATACCTGGATACTGTTCAAGAGCAATTTAATCCGATCAGATTTGTACAGATAAGGGCGGACAACTTTCAATAAACCCGGAATGATAGAGAGCTCTCAGTACAATCTCATCGGGATCAGCCTTGGGCATTGTATTAAAAAAGGGGGAAAGGTAAACTCTCAGAGAACAGAAATAGAAATAACACACCCTAATGCACTTAAAATCACACTTGGAATAGTTTCCAAACGTCGAGACAATTTACCAAATTTCCTCCAAATTCCGTGCAAATCTTACCCATTGTAGTCGTGTTATGTGACCTTCTGGTTAAGAGAAGTTTGCTTGATGAGTAGCAGTGTTGCGTTGTGTTTTGGAGGAAGAGAAACTTTCCAACAGTATCAAAACATTTCACATTTATTTTTTTACATCACCGTAATACCTATATTATATGTCAATTATTGCCGGAAAACACCACCGCCATATAAGTCTCAATCCTGTGAAACTGCTTTTTATTCTCGTAAAAAGAAAATTCATTGTATATAATGTGAGGATGAAATTTTTAGAATGCAATGTTGACGGCATCATCTATTCGCAATGAGAACGATTATACATTTTCTCGAAAGCCCATTCCATCATAACCAGATAACGTTTTCAGTTAATAGAAAAACACACCGTGATGTCACATGCCGTGTAGAGGGAGGATATTCACATTCTAAGAAAACGGGTGCAAATAATACAGAACTATGACAGCGTGATCAAGCCGATTAACCTCTCTTTGTCGGCAGATCAAAAGTCGCCAAAGTAAGCTTACGTTCGGAAGACGTTCAGCTTCATTATGTTTCAAAAGCGGTCCCTTTCATTTACCTCTTGTTTCCTACTCTTTTTAAAGGGCAACACTGTCGATATTGTGTTTATTATAATTAAATAAAAGCACACACAGTTTTAGTTTTGTGTTTTCCAATTAAACGTCAGACTTTTGGAACTCGACTGACAGGTGACCGAAACTAATTGAAATCTCCAAGTTTCGGATAATCCATTGGTGTTAAAACGTGTCAGAATTGTTCCCGAAAAAAACCATGTCGAAGCTATTTCACAATGCCGCAATATGCAGTGAGGCCGCATCAGTGCTAATACACACAATATTGACAGATTCACATTTTGATTCCCAATACGGTCTGAGTGCATTTGTATGGATGGTATTTTTTATACTTGATAGCTTATCCAATACGTGTCAAAATACCATAGACGCCCTGGGCTTCACGCGAGATCCCATTCGTTCAATGCGGATTTTAAGTATATCCTCTTTTTAGCGCAATGGAGGTAAACATTTTCAAATACTAATTAGAACAATGTTGTGCTGTGAGCCACAAGAGACACTTTTGAGTTTTTACTACGATTGGTCGATTGGTGTTTGGCGCCCTGCGCAACAGTAATTGTCCCACTATAAAACAACCATAAAATGGTAAGTGTTGCTCACTTGGAAAATTAATATTTCTCCAGTGCTAAGTAGAGCAGTATGGCTAAACTTGAAACATGCTACCCTCAACCAAAGGGCGAGTTCTTACACACATTAAAGGAACAACATCTTATCCAGGTAATGTTTAACCTACCATAGATTGAAGCCATGGTTGTGCAGGTATGACTTTTGATAATAGTAAATATTGGTAACTCCTGACCTATCAGATTATGACGACTACTCAAATGAATTATGATCCAGACACTGCCATTGACGTTTATTAACTAAACCTTAACACTTCTCCTTAGTCGGTTTCACCGAATTTCAGTAAAGGTAGAGTATAATATTCGAACAACCTTTCGACTTAAATTCAAGCTGTGACATCTATGTTTATTATACAGACAATGTCAACCTCGAGGTTTAAGTATATACAAACGAAAAGGTTCAAACATCAGGTTGGATTATTTTTTTTTTGGGGGGGGAAGAGAAAATACCCAGGATTGTTGGTTAAGTTTGCTCTACAGTCAGACTTGACTGTCCTCTATTACATTTACATCTCTTCTCCATTCACATGTATATGAAACAGATCAGCTGATGATCTGTCAATACTTGGGCACTGTATAAACACTCTCGTAGCCGATTAGATGGGCAAACTGTGGTGTATAGTGTTTCTCGTCATCAACTCAGACGTGATTTATCCGACGTCATAAAACTGTTCTTTAGTTTTCATGTCCGCTCTTGTGAAATTGTTGTATGTATCGATAGGCGTGGACAAAACTAACACATATTTTGTGATTATAAACATACCCAGGGAATACACGTTGGCTCCTATCATTGATCTTGCGCAACACGCGTAACCTGTCTTCTCGAACTGCATTAATCTACAGATGTACAATATCATTATCGATAGCCCAAATCTGATTATGAATTTGTATTATGCAGGCCTACCACCGAACTTTTGCGTTGATCGTTCTAGATTCGTCAATACACAAATGCAGATGTTTGGTCTTTAATTATAATGAACGTGGGTCAAATACGTTTGTTAGCTCGGTGAGTTGTGGGTCAGAGAGTGTTTTCATTAACTTAGACTCCGTATATCGTGTTTACTGAAGGGTTATACTCCCAGAATCTACTTGTCGGATCAATTTCGGATGGAGCCAGCAACTCGACTGACAACTTAGTCGTGACAAATATTTTCTCTCAAGATGCAAATGAAAAAACAGAACAGTTTAGAAACAACATTAAAATATCAAGTGGTTAATTGCTTAGAGTTTTACTCCTTGCTTAATTTTTTTGTCTTTTATGAAAGTGCTGTGTTCCAGAAGTCTATAAACATAAGCATAAATGAGAGCTGTATTGGAAATGTGTCGCCAATGTTCCTTAAATACGGTATTGTCATGCTTGAAACACCATGCCTTTAAGACAGCACCATATGAAACGAAACGATGGCAAACATACATTTTCGTATAGGCTAATTATGTATATTTGTAAGACGACACGAGGGAATACATTTGGAATCGTTGAGGCGTGAAACAGTACTTACGCAATCTCTATTGAGCCAAACGACAACAACACCGAGCACTATAGAGAATGGCATTTTTCTATCTAATCTGTATACAAGTAGGGCCTTTGTGATCAACTGCAGTTGATAAATAATACGAAGGAAATCAAACCGCTGAGATTTGCTTTGAATTTCTTGCACAGTTAAAAGGACTTTTATTTGCATCGAGTGTCCTCTGTTACGTTAACATCTCTTTTCCATCCAGATTTATTTGATAGAGATCAGGGGAGGATCTGTCAATACTTGGGCACGGTATAAACACTCTCAGAGCCGATTAGATGGACAAGCCTTGGATTTTTGTTATCGCCTCAACCCGGACAGTTTAGAAACAACATTTAAACATCACGAGGTTAATTTCTTAGTGTTTTACACCGTGCTTAAATTGTTTGTCTTATTTGAAAGCGCGGTGTTCTAGAAGCTGAAAGAAAGTCTATAAGCATAACCATAAAATGAGAGCTATTTTGCTGTATTGGAAATCTGTCGCCAATGTTCCTTAAATTCGGAATTATCATGCTTGAAACACCATGCATTTTAGACAGCACCATATGAAACGAAACGATGGCAAACACACATTTTCGTTTAATAATGTATATGTGTATGACGACACACGGGAATCCATTTGCAATCGTTAAGGCGTAGAAACAGTACTAACGCAATCACTATTGACACAAACGACCACAACACCGAGCACCGAGAGAATGTCATTTTTCAAAATAATTTGTACACAAGTAGGGTCTTTGTTGATCAATAATACTAAGGAAATCAATCCGCTGAGATTTGGTTTGAACTTCTTGCACAGTTAAAAGGACTTTTGTTTGCATAGAGTGTCCTCTGTTACATTAACATCTCTTTTCCATCCAGATTTATTTGATAGAGATCAGAGGAGGATCTGTCAATACTTGGGCACGGTATAAACACTCTCAGAGCCGATTAGATGGAAAAGCTGCGGATTTTTTTTATCGCCTCAACCCAGACTTGATTTATCAGACACTATAAAAGGGTTATTTGGTTTTTTGGCTCTGAGAGTTTGACTGTTTTCATTACCTCAGACTCTCTATAAACATTATTACCAAAACATCCAGTCACAGTCCCATCTGACCTAACACAGACCACAATTAAACAATCAGGAAACATCAGACTCATTGAAGGGTTAAACTCTCAGCATCGACTAGGTGGATGAATTTCTGATGGAGGCGGCAACTCGACTGACAACTTAGCAGTGACAAATATTTTCTCTCAAGATGCGAGTGAAAAACAGAACAGTTTAGAAACAACATTTAAACATCACGGGGTTAATTTCTTAGTGTTTTACACCGTGCTTAAATTGTTTGTCTTATTTGAAAGCGCGGTGTTCTAGAAGCTGAAACCATAAAATGAGAGCTCTTTTGCTGTATTGGAAATGTGTCGCCAATGTTCCTTTTGTTTTTACTCTGAGAGGTTTCATGTTTTCATTACCTCAGACTCTATCAACATTATTAATTACTCTGCTTGAAACACCGTGCCTTTTAGACAGCACCATATGAAACAAACCGATGGCAAACATACATTTTCGTTTAATTATGCATATGTGTAAGACGACACGCGGGAATCCATTTGGAAACGTTAAGGCGTAGAAACAGTACTAACGCAATCACTATTGACACAAACGACAACAACACCGAGCACTATAGCGAATGGAATTTTTCTTTATAATTTGTACACAAGTAAGGTCTTTGTTGATCAATAATACTAAGGAAATCAATCCGCTGAGATTTGGTTCGAACTTCTTGCAAGGTTAAAATGACTTTGTTTGGATCGAGTGTCCTCTGTTACATTAACATCTCTTTTCCATCGAGATTTATTTGATAGAGATCAGAGGAGGGTCGGTAAATACTTGGGCACGGTATAAACACTCTCAGAGCCGATTAGATGGACAAGCTGTGGATTTTTGTTATCGCCTCAACCCGGACTTGATTTATCAGACATTATAAAAGGGTTATTGTTTTTCTTTTTTTTTTCTACTCTGAGAGTTTTACTGTTTTTCTTACCTCAGGCTCTCTATAAACATTATTACCAAGTCATCCGGTCGCAATCCCATCTGACCTAATCCAGACCACAATTAAACAATAAGGAAGCAATAGCATTATACTTATTGAAGGGTTATACACCCAGCATCAACTAGGTGGCTAAATTTCAGATGGAACCAGAAACTCGGCTGACAACTTAGCAGTGACAATTATTTTCTCTCAAGATGCAACGGAAAAAAATTACAGTTAAAAACAACATGTTAATATTTAGTGGTTAGTTTATAAGACTTTTACGCCGTGCTTAAATTGTTTGTGTTTTATGAAAGTGCTGTGTTCCAGAAGTTAAAAGAAAGTCTATAAACATAACCATAAAATGAGAGTTATTTTGCTGTATTGGAAATATGTCTCCAATGTTCCCAAAAGACAGTATAGTTATTCTTGAAACACTCTGTCCTTTAAACAGCACCATATGAAGCGAAACGATGGCAAACATACATTTTCTTTTAATTGTGTCTAAGTGTAAGATGACACGCGGGACTCCATTTGGAATCCTTAAGGCGTAGAAACAGTACTCACGCGACCACTGTTGACACAAACGACAACAACAAGTGGTTAATTGATAATAGTTACACGCAGTGCTTAAATTGTTTGTATTCTATGAAGGCGGTGTGTTCCAAAAAATAAAAGAAAGTCTATAATTATAACAAAACAATGTGAGCTTTGGCTGTATTGGTTAATTTATGTTTCACGTCGTACTCAGGGGTAATTCACTTATATGACGACGGCTTGTCCACTTCACACTGTTCCTTGCCTTATTACGGTGGAAAACCGGGAGGATTGTTTGTTTGTTTGATTGGGGTTGTACGTAGTACTCAAGAGTATTTCACTTATATGACGACGTGCCAGCCCAATGGGTGAAGGAAACCACCCTCCTTGACACCACTGGCAACAAACAAAGACAAGACGGGACAAATACGGGGCAATAACAGGACGCAATACAGACACCACAAACAGATCGGCTTCTTGTTCCCCTTTAGCTCTGAGAGCACCAGGGCAA
>JAQQZZ010110540.1:0-15479 GCA_030265115.1 Mopalia vespertina | reverse complement strand
TGTTTGTTTGATTGGGGTTTAACGTCGTACTCAAGGGTATTTCACTTATATGACGACGGATTGTCCACTTCAAACTGTTCCTTGCCTCATTACGGTGGAAAATCGAGAGGAGACCTCATAAAAAACACCTCCGCAATAAAATACAGGAGAACCATAGGACGCAAAAGATGGCAAATTTGAAGTAAATGGTGCCAATATACATTGAAATATACCACATCTAATCCATTTTGTGTGAAGACAAATTGGCTCCTACACAACCCCTCTCACCTTATACAGGGGATATACATGTATACAGGGGATATATGTACATGTATACAAAGTTAAAAGTGAAAACCTGGAATCCATGACAAGTTATGATATTTATCATTTGTATGATGTTGTTTTAGAGATGTTTTGAGGATTCCTCTTTGAGAAACTTGAGATACACTTCTGAAAGCTTGGTTTTATCTTCACACAATATCTGTTCACTGAGATGCTGATAAGGCTGTACTGCCAATTTACAAACACACAGTGAAAAATATATTCCGTCTGGATTAGAGAATATGGCAAAATAGAAAAGAGGAGGGAATATAAAACTCAATAGCACCATCAGCATGGGAACCCTGCTCAGGTACATGTAGAGTTTGCCGTAATATATTATCCCTGTGCATGAAAAACAAATATCATACAGACGATTGTTTGTTTGTTTGATTGGAGTTTAATGTCATACTCAAGGGTATTTCACTAATATGAGGACGGAGTGTCAACATCACACTGTTCCTTGCCTAATTACGGTGGAAAACTGAAAGGAAACCTTGTAAAAACCAACCCTTGGATCACCGGAGCCACATTGTGTGACACACTCATATACCTGATGGTCGACAGACAGACTCGATCCTGTGAAGGGTATAGCAGAGGATTAGTAAGGGCACACGCTAACCACTAAACCGTGGGCCTCATACAGACGAAGAACACAGAAATACCATGTTAGATTACATGTCACACTTGAGGTTCTTTCACTCCTATGATAAGACATGTAGGTGAACTATGCCATGATTAACACCACTGGCAACAAGCAACGACAAAACAGATGAGGACTTCAGGAGTATAATCATACTGTATGTGGAACCACACAAAGTGTGATTTAAAACACTCTGAACTGCAAGGCTTAAAGATGCCTAATGAGAGGAAGGATAATCATTTTTTATAATCAACCCATGTGTGTTTGTTGGAATGAAACACTCCTTTGAGCTTTGTCAAATATTTATATTCATCTCAAAAACAAAAATAAGATTCCATGTGTGGGCTGGACATATGGTGAAAACATGGTGTGTTTCTTCAACTTTGAACAAAATCCTACATTTGTTATGCTGCAATCATTTCTAGACTACTTGAGCTACATGTAGTAGTCAGGCCTGTGCTGTTGGGGAGAACGGACAGAACAGGGTTTCCCTATGGTTAGGCAAACTTAGGACCGATTTATAGGTTTCCCAAATTGTTTGCAGTCTTAGTGTACATGTAATTTTGCCACTGATTTTGACAATTTTTTTCATCCCATTATCAATGAAGCTTGTATTTTAAAGCAATTTTGCCTTATTCTTCACAAAGGCACGTTTATGTATTTAAAAAATCAGCAAACCAGGGGAAAATGCAAATGTTAAAAAATCTCAAAAAATTTTAGAGGACCCATTTTAAGGTTCTGCCAGAAAAGATTACAGCACAGGCCTGGTAGTGGCATACTGTATGCTCTTTTGTCTTGTCCATCACATCAATAAGAATAAGAAAAGCAATTTTATTCTTGGAAGACACAATCTGATCAGATAGTCATCAGTCAGACATACCTAGTCATTAATAAACATACAGTATTTACTGATCAGAGTCAGTCTTTGGCACAGAAATAACAGTACAGCTTATACACTGCACTACTTTACACAAGGACTGTTTGTTTGTTTGATTAGGGTTTAACGTTATACTCAAGGGTATTTCACTTATATGGCCATGGGTTATTCACTTTTTGCATGCCTCACTTTAATAAGGTGGAAACCACAAGGAAACCTTGTAGGGACCACCACCACAATTGCTGAAGTGACCTCATGTGACCTCCTGTGTACTGGAGGTTAAATGGGGGACTTGAACACACAAGCACAAGGATGTTGACAAATTATCTCCTTAAAAACATGTAACTTCCCCCAACATAAACATATCAATAAATTTCGGAAGGAAAAACACATTCTTATTGTCTCCTCTAAATAAAACTATTAATTTCCTCCACATACAAAATGATGCTCTGCTATGAAGTAAAGGTATTAAAAGTGTAGTCTGACATTTTTATAGTCTGTCGCTAACATGACTCAGACTGGGTCGAAATAAGCCATCTGTGAGGTAAAAGAAACACAGCTTACACAGGATATTGGGTTAAAGTCTCTTGATAAACTTTAGTTAATTCAAAACAGCTATGTGACCCTTTGAACAATAACTTCATAAAATCTTACCAAAATAATAAAACATTGATGATATTAGTCTCTAGAATTCAACACATTCTCCATAAAACACAAAAATACCTTAACAGAACTGCGATGCTTGCTCCCTTACAACTTTAAACAATGCAGACATATCATAGAAACACATCTTTTCAATAAAGTTTAAAAAATCAAACTATTCACTGTTAGAGAAGTGCACCTTCATATAAGTGAAATACAACTTAGTATGATATTAAACACCAAGAAAACGAACAATCAACAAAAAACCAAACACAAGTAAATTTTATTGTGAAAGGGCTCTAAGAGAAATGTCTGATTCCATCTCACAAACACTATACTGTACCTCTAATATCCAGCTATAAACAGTCTGGCATCCTGGACTCTTGTATTACTGTTATCAATATAACTTGAATGTCTAATTTCCACTTAATCAGAGAGACAGGGTGGTAGTTATGTAGTTTGGTAACACTAACAAGTACTTCCTGAATTACAATGTACACATTGTTTCTATTCTGGCAAAATGTCAAAATTCCTATGAAACATTTTTCAAACACAGCCTCATTGGCGCCTTGTTATACTTAAGGGCATTCCACTTACATGTATATGGTGAGGATGTACACCTACAGTGAATAGCAATTAAACTACAAAATGTGAATAGCTGGATATATTGATAAAATTATATGCCTCCAGTGTAAAGTGAAGACAAGATGACTGTGATCACTACATACTTCTTTTAGCCAGAGGCTCTTCAATTAAGCAGTCAGTCTATCTGGTAACCTCATTTGGATACATTTGATCACTAACACGTTTGTTACTCCATACTGGCCTGAGAACTGCCACTTTTAATCCTTTAATCCAATCATCCAAACAGTTTTCATTGGTCACGTTTCATTACTAAAAATATTGGATTTAAAGTAACAAGCACTTTACAAACTAAACATCTCACGAAATGACCTACACATAACTGTTTCCAATGTTATCATATTTCAAAGCCCATGGAATCTTCACAAGTGGAATACTATAAATGTTGTACTATTAATTCACAACAGCAAAAAATCACAAAAATCCAGAAACATGAAGTCTTGAAGTTGGAGTTTTGAAATTGAAGCATGATGTAGATTAGTCTAACAGATACATAGTAACTGTAGGTATTTAGTATTATACAAGGCACACCATGTGCTGTTTCCAAGATAAATGAACGTCCTGATATATCTACACAGTCCTTTACAAAGCAGACTACAGATACTCCAAAGAAAACAAAAGGACAGACAGTGTCCTGGGAATCAACACAACCAAACTTATAGGCCAATTCGTTCCAGACTTGATGGAAGGCACAACACCATTGGTCAGCTCAAATTGGCTGTATGAGAGAAATGTACCAGTTTGCACAAAGGTCAACATATGTCTCACAGGGGTCAAACATGTGCTTATTGATGTTAAACTTAGTACAAACTAAAGTACATCAAAGTGACCTGTCAATTTTATAGGAGACTTTACAGCTGTCAAAACACTATTCACAGTGTGAGAAAACTTGTGCAGCAAAATGTTAAAGTGTTGATGGAGTTAACTGCTAAATAGACTCATCATCTGCCAGTAAATAGGCCTGTGTCTCCTGTGACACAAACTAAAGAGAAAGGAAGATATACCACCCCTTTAAGAATCCACAATTGTCTAGAATGGTCTAAACTACAGACAATGTTAAAAGATTAACGTTATTCATATACTTCTTACTATGTCATATACAATAAGTTTAAAGCGTAAAAAATGTACATGATGGCTTCAAGAAAAAGTTTCTGTGTGCTATCTGTTGGAGCCACCTGTAGTTTATGCAGCATTTTCTTAAAGTAAGAAAAGTTCTCTTATAAATGGTTGGGCTTAAAGAAACAATTTAAACAAGGGCTCACTTGTATTGACTGTATATTTGCACCATTTTAAGAGCTGTATTAGTCTTTAAAAGAGTGTTACATGTATGTCTGATGTACTTACAGTAGGCCTAAGTTGTAACTAGATGTTAGTTCAATGCAAAATGGGTTTTCAGGCCAACTTGCTAACAGCACTTCCATTTCAGTCAATAAATTTCTACCAATGAGTAATAGTGCTAGGATTTAGGGGTTTTTTTTCCACATGAAAAGGGATTTTTTTTATTTAGTTAGTGATTATTACCTCAGTAAATGGTATTCCCTTACATCACATGGGTGTGTGAGGATAGGTAATTACAATCTTATATCACATACATGTAGGTGTGTGAGGATAGGTAATTACATGTGCATGTCAATCGCAAGGGGCGGATAAGGAAACATGTTGCAATATATTGCATTGCAAGGATGGGGGGGGGGGGGGGGTATGGCTAAGCTTTGTTTTTTTGATTAGGGTTTAACGCTGTACTCAATGGCTGACATCCAGCTGTCTATGGCAATAACATGACAATGGGGGGAAATGGGAATTTATCAGGGTCCTTGTCAGAAAAGGGTCTGTAACTTTAATTTTAAAATTGCTTTGGCTTATTATTTATAATTGAACAGTAGATAACTTGTACTACACAAAAGTCTTTAGTCTTTGTTTGTTTGGGGTTTAATGCTGACTGGAGTGTATTTCAACTATATGACAATAGATTGTCCACTTCACAGTGCTCCTTGCTTAAATATGGAGGGAAATTGTAAGGAAACCTTATAAAAACCACTCCTGCGATTGCCAGGAGTGACTCACTTATATACCTGATTCAACAGGCAGACTCAAACCTGTAGAGGGTACTTCGAAGTAGGATTAGCAAGCACACATGCTAACTACTAAGCCTCGGCAGTGTGCCCTAAATCTGTTTGCTCATTGAGATTATACCCCTTTTATACTTATAAAGACAACTTGTTTTTTGGCATGTTGAAAAACCAGCCCAACGAAAGTGTGCACACGTGTATCTACTACTTCAAAGTCACCTCAAAGGGCACAACTTTTTACTGTTTAGACTCTGCATGCATTGTAAATTAATATAATTTTCTTTTGGCCAGTTATCTGTGAGTGAATCAATTTGTTACTAAAAACTTCATAATAAAAACTAAGGTCAAAACTTTTATATGAGTTTGTAGATTGACATTCATTATAAAGTAATATAATCTTCTTTTTATCAGGCTATGTAAAACAATTAGCCAGTTATCTATAGGTGAAGTTATTTAAAGGTCTAGACAACAAAGGATTCTAAGATGGTTTGGTAAAAAGCCTAAAAATTGAAACATCTTCACACTTTTCTAACGCAAAGAATTCAATATTTTAGTTAATTGTCAACAGTATACACATCTACTATATTTACATCAGTAAACTTTGATAACCTATATATAGCCTGTTAAATTTTTGTCTTAAATATGTGGTTTTAAATTTGACATTTTATTTGGAAAGGTTAGGATTTTTACATTAATTCAGACTGATGCCTTGTTTGGCAGATAGCCAAGGTGATGTCTGTCTGGTGAGGAGCCAGCCCATCTCACAGCACAAATTACATAGCCATAGCCCAGGAATTCCACCTATTGGGAATCCCTCACTGATAAGCTGGAGAGGGAAAGGTGCCTCTAAACACTTACTGGCGATTCCTGAGTGGGAGGCGCAAATGACTTTTACAAATTCAGACCGAAAATCAAATTTCAACGAAGAGCCTGTAACTAATGCTAACACACTCTCTAGGCAAAGCTTATGTGCAGGGGTTTAAAGGGAGCTAATTAAGCATTAGACAAGAGTAGTTTTATATTACAGCCCCCCTGGAGTGATAAAGGAAAATAGAGAGCCTTTAATTGATGAAATCGGTCAGCATCATGACAAAGACTAACGGTACTACGGACAAACTTAGGTCACACCATAGAAATGTGGAAACCTCGTAAAAAAAACCCACCCCCAAGATTGCTGGTGCCACATCGTGTGACTCACTCATATACATGTACCTGATGGTCAATAGACGGACTAGAACCTGTGAATGGTCCATTGAAGTAGGACCACTAAGCCAGGTCTGTGGGCCGTTTGTAAATTGGAAAGCACTCATTTAAAAGAGTTACTAGTCAGTGAGACACTTCACCAAGAAACTAGGAATCATCGGTCTATAACCAGTGACTACTATAGGCTTTGATGTTATATATATGAACTTGCTGAACATAAGCCACAACATGCACTAAAAGCAGTGGGCTGATACAACATAAAGCATAATTTACCTATCTATCACTGATAGAACTTTAAGAGTTAAATATATTGTGATGGTCATCCAAAAGTCGTATATCCAAAGCATAAAATCGAATGACAGTATGAGCCAGATTCCTGAAACTGACTTTATTTAAAAACGTACATTGACATTTATGCCAGAGTTATGTCCCTACATGTACATGTATATTGCTGCGCAAACAAAGATACATGTCTTTGTGACATTATTTCACAAAAGGACACAATAGCCGGCCAGTTTCCAAAAAGTGAATAATGGATACAAAGTAAAGAAATCCATTGCATTTTAGCAACTTTTTTTCTCCAACAGGAAACAAAACTATAACATCCTCTTCCATGCCTATACAACCACCTCAGCTTCGTTTATTTGCTAAAACTGTCAAAATTTAAATCTTCGCTGACTAGTTTTCTTGCACAATTGTCTAAAGTCACAGATTTGAGAAAAGGCATACACAGCATTTACATCCTCTTTCTTTTGACAGATCTTATCATTTGTATATAAACACATACATGTAGTTGTTTTTATTCCTATTCACATGTATTTATATTGCAATCATTTACATGTATACCCATCACTGTATTTCTAACTGGTTCCAAAAGAATTTGTTATATTAGACAGTCTCAGTCTAGATGAAAAATGACATAATGGCATTTACAGTCGTTGTGAACGCATTAGAGAACTTAAAATAGTTATCCATTAACAAAAACTGCCTTACAAGAACAGTCATTATGCTCACTGTTACATAACTTTGTTGAAAGATGTCCACAGCTGCGATCTTTCCTGGTTTGCAGAACATGCTAACGGTTTATACGCAATTCGTGAAGTAGCTATGAATAAAATAATGCTCTAACAAATGTTGATAGAATGTTTCTCTTAAGTGTGGATGTGCACTCACCCACTCACCCATCTCGGACAAGTGGTGAAAAAAAATCACAACAATTGACACTAGCACAACCATTAAATATGAAGTGTTATGATAAAGTTGGAAAGTTAATCTTCCTCCAGTGCTATATGTAAGTTAAAGAGTATTGCTACACTCCAAACAAACTGCCCTTAGCCAGAGTGCTGTAGATAACACATAACAATGACTACCAGATGATGAATTAAAATTTTACATGTAACAAAGAACAAAACTTACCGCTATTCTGTTGGATGAGGTTGTTCCGCCGTCCATATTGTCCTCGGAGTTACCCAGTGATGTGGGCACGAGGGGCACACTGCCCCGTCTTTCCGTCACGGACTTGTCATAGGACGAGTCTGAAACAATCGAGAGATAAACCTTACATCAATAAAGGCTGACTATTAGTATGCTGCAAAAAGCAGATATACCTAAACGAGATATTGATTAATGTGACAGCCGATAAAAAAAACAAATAACTGATGTAATTTCTTCCAATAACAGAAAAATAAAAACAGCATATAATAACTGTAGAAAAGACAAACACCCAAACATTAGCCGCGATACTGAACAAGTAATCAAATTCACTGTTCCACTTCATTTTACACGTTTAACAGACAATTATTGAGATTCACCTCCCCTTGCACCTCATCGTTGTTGCGTGTGATTCGTAAATAAATAAATGTACCTTTGTCTATTAGTCACATGTACATGTAATTAGCAACTCAATTTTACATGTATGAATAAACAATTAAGAAGCTATAATACACCTCCATGTATATTAAGCCGACGATGAGCATATAGAACGTTCACACCCAGTGATTGATGCAAATAACATATATATCAGTGATAGAATTCTGTAAACAAAGACTGAACAATGAACTTCAAAGAAATTTAGAAACAAAACAAAACTTAATAAGCAAATGGATGAGCACTTCGCACAAAATAAACCTGTGTTCAGAAAGGAAAACTTTGACACAATAGAATGAAGCTTCACTGCTCTCGTCACCTCAAATGTTATCCCCCTAAGGGTACAAAAAATCTTATAATACAAGACGACGAAGGCACACATTGCGATATTTGACTCTATTTTATATTACATACATGTAGGCATGATGTAGCTACAACAGACACTGTGATATTTTAAACCAAAGTAAAGATTTGTTTGATTGGGTTTTAACACCATACTTAAGGTTATTTCACTCACATGATGGCGTGCAAGTCTAATAAATGGGAGAAGGAAACCACCTTTGGTGCCACTGGCAACACACAAGGACAAAACATGACAAATACAGGACATAATACAAAGACATTACAAATAGATTTATAAGCTTTATGTTGCCTGTCATCTCTGAGAGCACAAGGGCAACATAAACAAACAATGATTTAATTCACACATACATGTTTGTTTGATTGGGGTTTTATGTCGTACTCAAGGGTATTTCACTTAGATGACGACGTGCCAGCCCAATGGGTGAAGGAAGCCAGCCTCAACACCACTGGTAACAAACAAAGACAAGATGGGACAAATACAGGACGCAATACAGACACCACAAACAGATCGTCTTCCTGTTCCCCTTTAGCTCAGAGAGCACCAGGGCAACATAAACAAACAATGATTTAATTAACATAAACATGTACGTGACATGTACAAGTCAGAGGTGCAAATGCAAAATGCAAAATGCAAAATCAGTAAATCAGTAAATCAGTCAAGCCCCATTACTGGAAAACAAATTTCTTCTATCAGAGCCTCGCATACTTTTGATTTTGAATACATTGACAGACTACATATAATCATGTTTCAATAATAAATGTCTTCTTATGTATTTACACTTTAAAACAAATTTAAAATCATAGATGAAAATTTGTTTATCCTTAAAAGCCATAGATTTAAAGGATAAGATAAATAAGTTCAGAACAATAAGATCTATTTCATTTATAATTTGTAAATTAATTTCTTTTTAAACTTATCTATACACATTTGTTTTTGTTGCAACTCAATCAATGTAAAACAAACTTGGTTAAGCTTCTTTACTACTATTTTCTTGTTCCTTTAACTTGAAGGGAGATACATTTAGATCATTTGGAGATTTTGTAAATATACGACTTCAAATATTTGATTACATCAAAGTTTATGATATTAAATTAATCAGGGAGGAAAAAAAGGTAAGATAGTTAATTGCTTAAACAATAAAACACTTCTGTTTGAAGATAAGGCTTTTAAATAATTTCGGTTCAATGTCAAAATATTGTAAAATAAAAAAAATATAACAAAAAAACCATGATTACATGAAGATGAAATGCACCAATTATCTGTTTTATAAAATAATGCAAAAGTTTGTATAATTTTGGGCGACTAAAAAGATATTATGATGATGTTATCTGAACTCTTTTTATCATTTAATAAGATTCAAAAAGCTGATAAAATACATAACTTCATGCAGTCTTTATATAAGATGAATGGAAAGTATATGATAACAGCCATATCGTTAACTTTGTGTGACCCTCTGAATGAACTACAGTTTTGTTCATGTTCTTTATTTCTGTTACACACTACATGTATTCCACAGAATAATCCTTATATCTGACATGAGTTAGCCCCCTTTAATATACAACAACAGCTATAATGTACACAGAATCCTTGTAACAAAACTAACCTTGCATATATATTTTTAAAATTATATCACTGAATAGGCACAAGGATGTGGAATAATTTTAAACCGATAAACCATCTAAGACTATCATGTTCTACATAAAGTCCCAAAGACAAATTTCTAAACAGATCTTAATCCCCAGTTGTAATGGGTAACTTACAGCCATCTCAAGAGATGGTACTGACAATGACTGTGTAGATACAGGTTTACAAACAGCTATTACTGTTATCTTCAAGACAATGACTTGCTGAAGAACACCTTTCTAGTTCAAAATACAAGATTTAAGCAAGTTTTTACTGGAATTATTACTTTACACAATTACATAAGATGTTTCACCCATATACATGTAAGTCAGGGCCTGATTTGGGCATCCTTCATTTACTATCCAAGTAAGCTGAAGGGCTTAAGCCGAGGGGTGCCACCCGTCCAAATAGACACCCTGAAGTGAACAATTGCCTCATTTGGACACCGTGTTTTAAGAAACTTTAATATGCAGAAACTGTTAAAATTGGACACCCAGTTAATTGAAAAGTGATGCAAAATGACCATTTTGGACACCATACTTTTGATTTCTGGCTAAGCCCCTGTATCCAAGCAAAAAATAGTCCGTGGTTGAGGAACTACATTGGCCCCTATAAAGTCTGATGAAAGTGACGATCATTGTGAATGGATAAAATGAACACTTTTTTCACCTTCGCTAATTGTTGCTTACGTTTTGAGCAATAGCAGCTAAATATGCATCCTTTTATAAAGGTACATGTAATCTGGGAAGGAGGACAAATATATGTCACTTTAAAAAAATATTTGAAGGCAGTGGAGGGTTTGGGCGTCCAAACTAATGGCCCTTTCACCCCTATTTAATGGGTTGAAAATGTGCAGGCCCTATAACTGTGTACTAATCTAATGGATGTAGAAAACCACCATTAATGATACTGACTACAATGACATAATACATGAGAAGAACTGGACACAAGACATGGCTTCACATGTAAAAAAAAAAGTTAAGGAGTGTACAAACAAATTGGCCTTGTGTTGATCTTGGTGCAAAAACAGTAGACGTTCAAATCTTCACTGAAAAAAATTATACTATACATGTACTTACAAATAATTGCTTAACTGTAAATCCAACAACTGAGCATGTAATTAATGTTATGGAACAGTATTTAAAAGCCAAGGCCAAGGCATCTGACGATCTGAAGATACTTTTTCAAATAAACACAAAGAATGAGAAGTTCAGATCAAACTGTACGTTAGTTTTAAAAAAAAGTAGTAAACAGAATCTGTCCAAATAGTAAAGATACTTCAGAGTTGTTGATACACATGTGTATACAGTAGGTCCTAATCAATGTATATCTAATCAATCTGAACTTCATACACAAGCTATTGGCAGCATTACATATGATAGTCAAATTAAACTTTAAGATAAAGCTGCCGAATCACAAATAACCAATCACAACACGTCTGCAAAATGTTTTTGAATATAGTACGGAATCTGTCAAATACCACTTGTGGAGGATAACTGATACAGAAATAGAAGCCACATCAGACTGTCAGCAGATGTAGTTTTTGGTTGTATTCCTAGAACAAAAGGTAACAGATCTTCAGCAGATGTAAACAAGGCTAATGCTCACTGATAAGAGGATTCATCTGTCTGCCACACGACAACACTCAGTCAAAAAATCCTTTCTTGCAAATAGGACCACACGATTAAATGCTTCTTAAGTGACACCCTACTCTCCAAGAATTTCATAGTCTTGAAAAATAAACTTAGAAAGAACAAGTTACATGTAACTCAGGTCTTGGAGTACATGTATATCGTGCTTAGAAGGAGCTTGAACGGAACAAAATGCTGAGTTCATGTTAAAAAAGTCCCCAAATCACCAGATTTAACAGCTCAGTATTTTAATACAATGAGCAGAAGAGCCGTTCAGTTACACTGGGGTAATTGGCAAAGCTTATTAAAATGTAAATTTTCTTTCAAATAAAAAAAAAATTGCTAAAGATTAAAGGAAAAGCGTGCAATTGTATCAGCGTTAGTTTATGGTCCATTTACCCCAAATACAACTCAAACAAACAATGCCACAATACATCATATAATGAATCATTAGGAGATCAACAGATACTTCACTTTTAGAACCAATTAACTTGTCTTTTGCTTTATGTTAAATACAGTCGGCTGCCCATTGGCATAATTCAGCATAGTCAGACTGAATTAAACAATCCATTCACATGATGCCTTCTCTTAAGTCTAATGCAACAAATGAAGCTATTCAAAAATCACCATATTGTCCTGACTTTTAGAAAAAGTCTTTGTCAGAAAAGAAATAAAGTTTCTTAATTCCCTTAATTAATTATGCAGGAAAACTCAAAACAAACCAAGTTGAAATGAATGGGCTATTAAATTTGGGCTTAAACACAGTTGAAGAGCCTGCTTCAATACTATTTTATTGTTGAGTTAATACAGCTACAGTACATATCCTACATGTATTTATGACAATGTCTTCTTTCTCTTTTTATGACTAGAAATATACATAAATATATATATTTTTTTCTAAAAATTTTGTATCTTTATTTATACAAAATTCACCTATTATTGTAGTAAATGTGGCCTTAGATTACAAGTAAATTTAAAAAATAATAATGTATTGTTGCTTTATTTAGCCAGTCAAATTTTAAGGATATCTACATTTATAGAGGCTTTGTTCCTATTTCTGAATGAGCCGAATTGTATGCTCTATTTAGTACCCCAGCCTAATCCCCTTATAAATTGGTCACAGTTACTATGAACAATTATATCGTTCTAATACTGCACAAGGCTGTTTTGTACGTGCCTTAAAGCAATGTGTATATTTTATTGTTCAACAAGGCATTTAACACACTTAATTACGGTTATATTTAAATTTATCAAGAGTGTTTCAGGCCACTTGAAAGGAATGACTAGAGGCAGGGACAGTGTCTCAGATAAAATTGGAAATCTGACTGTCAGAAATCCAGTAAGCTGCACCGTTTGCTTTATTTTCATTTATTCTAGGTGCGTGAAAAGCCAATCGTGCACCTAACTGCAGAAATCCTTATTTTGAGAAAATTGGTGAAAAGAGAGCTAGTTTATTGCCATTGTTTTTGACGGTGGTTTCCTTCACCCATTGGGCTAGCACGCTGTCATGTGAGTGAAATAACCTTAAGTATGCCATTAAACCCCAATCAAACAAACAAAGCTAATAAAAATGTTACAGACCCCCAAAGTACTGACACAGGGGTTCTACAAACAGGGCCTGATCTGGGTCAAAAGTTTGGGCACCCTTCAGCAACTAAATGTATCTCCATATGGGCAATGAGTCTAATGACGTGATGATCATGGTGAATGGAAACAATGGTGCACCTTAATGTCTACAATACAGTAAATGACCCACAAAGCATGCCACAGGAATTTCATAATAAAAATGTTACAAACTATCAAAGTACTGACACAGGGATTCTACAATAAACGGTAAATGACCCAAAAAGCATTGCACAGGGATTCCAAATTTGCATGTTTTCATTTAATGATATGAGCCCGCGGCCGTGGCTTAGTGGTTAGCGAGTGCGCTTTTGGAGCCTACTTCGATGTACCGTTCACGGGATCGAGTCCACCTGTCGACCCTGAGGTATATGAGTGAGTCACAAAATGTGGCTCCGGTAATCGCAGGGGTGGTTTTTACGAGGTTTTCTCCCGGTTTTCCCCCGTAATAAGGCAAGGAGCAGTGTGAAGTGGACAATCCGTCGTCATATAAGTGAAATACCGTTGAGTATGACGTTAAACCCCAATCAAACAAACAAAACAATTTAATGATATGAGTCTGCACATAAGTATATAAAATCCCTCCATTTCTATAGCAGGACAGGGAACCAATTTGTTCCTTCTAATCATTATTCATACTATAGAAGGATTGCTTTGTCCCCACAGACGGATGCGGTTCAAAGGTCACAATGACTATGAATAGCTTGAGCCAGTGCTATTATTGTGGTACATTGTAGGATAAAATACACCCTATATAAAAGATACCATACAACTGTTCTGTGATAGCAATCTTATACTTTTGAGACAGTTTATAACCAAAATGATACACTTTTTCTTTCAGGACATGGGTTTGTTTAACTGGTGCTTATTTTCATACTTAAGGACATTTTTACTGGATGAGTTGGCATTGGCCATGTTTTGTGACTGGGAAAAGCGAAAAAATAAAACAAAACGGTAATACCAAGTGAAAGGTCATTAACTGACCTCAGTCATTTACACTACTGGTGGTCTGTACCAGTATACCACCATACATGTAACTATAGGTTAAACTGAAAGAAATAAGGCTTCCAAAGAGATCCAACAATATATCCAAAGATAACCAGATTAACAGAAAAAGCTCTAAGCATTAAGTTTAACCTCCTAAAGTGACTTGTACAAGTATATAGCTTTAACTAAAAGCTTTACAATTACTAGCCAACAAGTTTCATTATGCTATATAGATTATATATTTTGATATGGTATTCCATCCAAGAGCATCTTAATTGAAGAAAAAAAAAAAAAAAAAAAAAAGAGACTCAAATCGGAAAACTACAAACATCGAGAACACGATTGATTTTCTGAGTTTCATGTGCTATAGAAAATTGATGGATTCCATAAGACAAATAAAAAGCAGATTGGTTGTCTATACAAACACCTGCTACACATTAGGTTGGCAAAGAAATCACGACTCATGAATTCAGATTATTGAATTTCTGGCACTCAGTTTTTCTTTCCCTAACAAATGGATTCTTGCTAAAATTGTCAGAACATATTACATTCTTTTTTTGGCAACTTACATTCACAGAAAAACAGTGGTATTTCTAAACCAAGGCGTTATCTAGAATCTTAAAGCGAAGGCAAATATATTTGTACTTTGATAAATGTAGCAAGCCCTTATTTTTCAATGCCTTAGCTTTCAGTGGGAAAATTGTTCCAGATTTCAGAACACTTGGTAATTTCCATGTAAATTATAGTGGATTTTATTTAACAGCAGCAGGAGATGAGATATAGACCCTTAACATTGTGTGATATCTTACATGTATAAGAGGAGAGGAGATGAGATATAGACACTTAACATTGTATGATTTCTTACATGTATAAGAGGAGAGGAGATGAGATATAGACCCTTAACATTGTGTGATTTCTTACATGTATAAGAGGAGAGGAGATGAGATATAGACCCTTAACATTGTGTGATATCTTACATGTATAAGAGGAGAGGAGATGAGATATAGACACT
>JAQQZZ010110529.1:0-15480 GCA_030265115.1 Mopalia vespertina | reverse complement strand
ATTCCGAGCTACTCTGCATTACAACCCTTGGCGGATTATTCGCATATAATCGGACTCGGCTTCCAAGCGATTGATTGCATGCGTGGGAACTTCTACACAACCTATCCGATGTTGTGTTACCAGAGGACTCGGCTAGTAAAAATGACAGCGATAGGTCAATTCAACCAACTTGATCAGAGTATGCATATGTACAGACCCCAACTCTATATATAAGCCAATAGTGCTTTACAAAGTTAAACAAATTATCAAAACTAAATAACATTCAACATATGTTATCAAAGCTTTAACTCGAAACTTGGTAATTTTATCCGCAAAGGGGCGTAGCTGTAATTGTATTTATATGTGAAAATTCGGGTAATGGTTTTAATGCAGAGTAGCTCGGAATAAAACTCTTGGCTAGAGAAGATGGTATTGAACTCGCCAGAGAATATTCAAAGAAGAATTTTGGTCTGGGTCGTAAATATCAGTACTGATCTGGTTAAAATCCTGCTTTCTGAAGATTTTGGTCTGGGTTATAGACACACTGAACTGGTATGAATAACTCTGGTTAGAATCACGCCTTCAGAAACTTATGGGCGTAGTCCTGGATACACTGACCTGTTCGGAATTATGCTTTCTGAAACTTTTGGCCAGAGTCCTAAATGTACCGATTCGAATAGAATCCTGCGTTCTTAAGTTTTTGGTCCGGGTCATTGAAACACCGACCTATTCAGAATCCTGCGGGGTCATATAATCCCTGATCAGGTTTCTGATTTTCCGATGCACAATTGTGGATTTGCATCTGGAACAGCTTACCATTATCTTCGTCACTGTATCACAAAAGATGCTAGAAGATATACAAGGGAGATTGTACCGGTCATTTTGTGACAAGGATCTGTTGAAAACAGTGTTATAGTGTCCTCTGTATACAACTTCATTTCAGGACGAAGCCTTTTACCTAACATGTTCCTCTCTATCTAGCCGGGACGGGCCACGTTTCATCTGATCTAATAGCCAATATGCCTTGCTGAGAAATCTGTCTGTTATGATTTACATGTTTGCACAGTTGGGAAAATTCTGGTAAATATACTACAAATGAACAACAATTGGGGTATAGTTCCCATAAGATAAGTACATGTTTATCCATATTCTCCAAGCCCTGAACATAAAAAGGACATCTATTATTTAACATGTTTAGGTGCTTAGTTACTAATACCAGAAACAATTATTCACTACATATTCTTATTGTATGTACCCGCATACAACACATAATACACCACAAGCTGTCAATTACTGAGTTAATAAAGACTGCAGGTATGTACAATAATACAAATGCTGACCGTAAGGCGACGGTAGCCAAGTGTGGTCACTCAGTAACCGGATCTGTCAAGCTAAGCGAACCATGAACTTTTTGGAAGTGAAATGATCAATTTGCAGATAGCGTCCACAATATCTTAATTGTGATCAATAGAGATTTCTAGAGATCCGTACAACAATAGTGTCGTTGAGGTATCGCCGGGCGTGAGTGTATCCACACAAGATCATCCTGGGTGTTCAGTAAGAAAGTTATGAAAAAGGACATTATTCAAACTGTAGCATCCGTTTCTCAAACGGCAAAGAATAAAAAAATATGTCCCCTAGTCACCGTGAAAGTACCTGCTTGGTGGAGAATTCACCTTTTTATGTGTGCATCTGATAACATTTTGATATTATTTGGTAAAGCATTCAAATCGAGTAAATTTTGGGGTAGAGGGAAGAAGGTTTTGTAGTAAGACAGTTTTATAATAATACGTCCTTAACGTTTTAGCTGTTCTCTGGGATAAGGATTTCTCGAGCTGACTAGTGCTGGTATAACTTATTGCGTAACTGAAAAATTATTACCGTCGAAGAGTTTTTTTTATAAAAAGCTGTTAAACGTTCCATTTTTTCCTCTGCGAAAAGTGCAGGATCCGGATTCTTTGTTAAAGACCGCCATCTTTCAGTAAAGGCAGTGATTACATGTAAGCATGCCTTCTAAAATGTCTGTAGCGAAGACAGTTTCTGTTAATTAGATATCTCATACCGCGAAAAAAGGAAATTCGAATATTGGCTTTGAATATAAAATTTTAGACATGGCTGTTTCATGCAGCTAGCTCGATTATTAAAATTTGCTGATAGGGTTCGTTGAAGGCAATTCTACTAGCCATAAATCTTATGTCAACACCAGCGATCGACTTAAAGCCGTAGGCCATACTCTCTTTACGAGGGTAAAGCGAGTATGGCCTACGGCTTGAAGTCGATCGATGGTTATACGAGCGTACCAGAAGGCAGACAGCGCCTCGAACATAAAAAATATTTTGTTTTCGAGGCATTAAAAAAAACCGCCAACATTCTGAATGAGCGAGGTCATCATTCAAATATTCAGAGATTTCAGGTCTTGACAACGCATCAGACACGATGTAAACACAGGTGTCGTCTGCGAAAAGGCGTGCGTTATTACAATATTACTGGGTATAGATCATTATTGTAAAGGATGAAGAAAAGAGGCCCCAAGACACTGCCCTGGGGAAACTCCGGTAGTTAAGTGTTTGATTTTCGATCTGGACCCATGTAAATCCACACGCTTCATTGGTGTAGCTAGACAGCCATAATTGTTCAGGTCGGACGAAATTGAGAATATTATCCAATTAAAAAATCGGCTGCAGATTGAGTATGCTGCTTGATTGTCTTGCTATAACCATGTTCCTAATTGCATAAGCTGATCGTCCAGCTGTGGGAGATCTACTCTCAGTTTCTTAAGTTTATCATACTATTATAATGACATCTTATGGTAGCGTGATCGTAGCTTAAGTTCTTAGGACCATTCGACCAATAATTGGTATATATTGTGGTCGTCGTGTACGTCCGTCCGTCTGTTCACACGGGGTTTTCGTCGACACTATAGCTAGAGAACGAAACATCTGTGAATTCCAAAATTAGATACTATGATGCATTCTTACAAGATTGTGAAACCTTTTGAAATCTGACGGATTAACGACTAAATCAGAAAAACTTGGGTATTTTTTTGACACGACCGTGAACAGGATACCTGAATAATTGAACCAGGTAGAATTACAAATGTTGGGCTAAAGATATACATTAGCTCTTTTGGGAACTATTGAAATGCAGCGTCATCGGATTTAAATTAACAGAGATCTGTACCTTTTCTTTTTTGTAATGAAAGTAATAGTTGTAAAGTGATGTTACATGACCAAATGGATGTATATTCTTCGCCTATTAAAACTATTGCAGTACGCAGAATATTAAAGTATTAAGAGTGTAAGTATTTCACTAGCCATTTCCCTTTTGGTAAAATCCACAATTAATATAAAAAGAATGAGACCCTAGCTCCGCGTCAAACTACAATTACAAATGAAAGTGGATATTTGGTGCCTTAGAAACTTTATTGAATGAACTGATTATCAAATTGCAATCATATTAATCTATAGCTTTAAATCTAATTCTGGCAAACTAATGTCAATAGTTGATGATACCAGTTGTGCTCCTCAGATACCTGAAACAGAGTCTGTCGTAGTTTTAATGGAAGACATATCGTGTGATAGTACATTTTAGATATCTTCACTGTCAGTCATCAGCTTTCAGCCCTGGTAAAATGTCACCGCTACCAATCCCCTGAAACGATAACAAAATGAGATTTGTGTACATTACCCTTGCGATCTGAAGTTGTCAATAAGATGATTATCGACAGAACATTGGTGACACTACGAGACATTATGGAGAAGTAACAGCAATTACAGAATATATTCTGAATCATCATTGGTCTTGGTTTACACAGTGACTTACATCCGACAGGCTGTACTAGTGGGCTTGATCGAGGAGAGTTAAACGGAAGAAGACACAACTAGTCAACAATTCTGCTTCAAAGTGTGCTATGTATGATTCCGACAGACAAAACTGTTGGCGATATTGTAGATGTGATGTTAAGGTCTAACAAGCACTTCCGGTAACCCAATAAGAGTCCAGAGGATGCTCAACCACACCATGGACAATCCATATGATTCTAAGAAAAGAAATATTCTATAGGATCCGATAGAAACATCCTTAAAGATTTGTGTTCAAAATCATGTAGCATCCCATTGGATTTTTAGGATACGGGAAACAGGCAAACTTGAAATCGATTTGTTTTTTCGTGTTTTTCACTTTAAATTCCCCACGTTGTGGATATTTTTTCGTGTTTCCGCTTTCCTTACCATCTTCGCTAACCAATAACTTTATTCTGAGCTACTACATTACAACGGAATTAAGAGGCTAGCGAAGATGTTTCCTTACCTGGTTTCGGTTATCTCCAGTTTGTAAGGCTTTTTGTAGGCAGAGAACATCTCTGGCGGCTTTCAGTACGTCTGTTTTGGGCTGATCACTCGTCACCTGGGCTGGCCCGGAGGTTTCACTGACTTCAATCCTGGCATCTTCTTTCGTTAAGTCTATCAAAAAGCACAAGCTGATATGAAATACAAAACCAACAAACGATAAACTAATAATGAAGAAATCAAGTTTTGATAGAATTCCAACAAAATGTTTTTGTTCAAACAATAGTAAAATATCTCTAATTGAAGAAATTACAAATTCCTTTGCTGCAACAATTCGTACAAAGTGGTATTTCATTTATATATCTGGTCACTTTTTTTCTGAACCTGTTTGTGTGGTATAAACCACTTAAAACAGAATCACTTGCGTTGTCTATAAAGGAATCACCAAATTTTCAAAAAATTAAAGTCCAAAACTAATTACTTACCGCTCAATATCTGTTTGATTCTTGAGGGTAGGAATATACTAATGGTGTCCTTAAACTTGTTAATCAGAACATCGACCATATCAGGTTGGTTAAACGTCTCATCCTGTTCCTCGCGAACAGTGGCTATACTTTCATCCAAAATAGCAAAAAACATTGTTAACATAATAAATACCTCGAAAAATATGAAACTTCCAAAATATAGCTGCGCAAAGAATGGTTCCATGGTTTTCATTTGATCAAACGGTGATCGACCAATCATCGTTGTAATCAGTGTTGCCGCTGTCACTAACATATCACGATAGTCCGCTATCACACTTCCGAAAATAATAAAGGCAACCATAGCATATGAAGCAAACATCAACAAAAACATAAAGCTGAAGTGATAGAGGTCAACTTTTGCCAGGTTTAAAACACTCATCAGAGAGGCGGATCGTTTGCTGTAACCGAGTACTCTGATCATGCGCACCGTACAAATAAAGCTGAGAACTCCAATAACGTCTACTAACACTTCGTCCCAGATCGTGATGTGATAAAAACTTACATAACTCTTCGGATCATTCCGGAAGGTTGCTATGGTTTCTCTGGATATCACCTCACGAACCGTATAAATTGATATGGAAACGAGGCAAGTCAAAAGACAAAAGAACTCGTTCACGTGCCAGGAATCGTAGAAATATTTCAATTTGTGGCGTCTGATTTTCATTACAACCTTTACAAAAGCAAAAAGTACGACAGCAAGGAATATTATCTCGTTAATGAACACATATGCCCCCAGCGCACCGTTATGCTGATATATGCGGAACGGTCTGATGATGTGATAAGTTAAAACACCACCAGTTTCAGGGAACTCCGCCATTAAGTTCACATAGCAGAAGAGATTGGTATTGGCGTTAAACGTGGTGTACTCGATGATCACAGCTCTAGTTTGACGGTCAACCCAAAGCTCTGAGTATAACTCCTCTAGTATTTTACTCGACACATCCAGGTTGACATCTAAATCGGCTATATATCCGCCTCCACTGTATGTGTTATAATAACCAAATACTGGTATACTCAGAGAATCACTGAAACTCCTAAACTTCCAGGCTTCATTGGAGAAATTAAACACTTTCTCTTCCTCTGCACATGGCGGATCTTTCCAGCGAATACAGAAATCTCGAGTCTCCTGGTAATACATATAATATCGGGAATTGCACGGCATCTCGCCCATCAACTTCTTAAAACACATTGACACTGAAAAGAGATAGAAAATATATAATTTTATGCAGACTGATTTTAATGGGATATATCATTCGTATATTTGATAAAAAATATCTAACGTCAATCCTGTTATTACCGAAAAAGTCAAATCCGTTTTTACAAGATTGCACTGAGATATTTTGAAACTTGATAAGAAAAACACAAAAATCACCACGTTTCATCGTATATGTCACACAGCAATGTACCTCCGGCTCGCCAGCCTTATTATTCATCCCACAACGTTGAGAATAGCATATGTTCGTAATAATGTGATGTTTCTTACTTGAAGGGCTCCTCACTTGTCTCAGCCTTGGAGGCCCGACTCGGTAATTCTGTAAATCCCTAACATAATACCTTTCCCACCAGCGTCGTCGCGAGCCTTGGTAGTAGGTTGGCTGGAATAAGGTAGGAAATAAGGTCTCGTTCACCCACTTATAAAACAATTCAGTCGTTTGAACCTAGGCAAAAACAAAGCACGCTTAGAACATGTTTAAATAACATTTTTGCCTTAATTTGCTTGAATTATTCCCTCACGTTGCTCACGTCATTTAGTCTTTTAGCTTATTTGTTCGATTGGTTTATGTAATGAACTCGAGTCCATGTACCACTTATCAAATACGTTTCTCATTGGAGTCTTGTGAGTCACTAGATGTCTCATAAGACAGTTTAAATGAGTTAACCTGGTAGTTGTGATGCAAATCAAAGTTGGGATGCGGGACCAGACTATTTTTTTTACCAAAACACGAAAGTAGATTTTTTTCGAACAGTAGCAGCGTCAGCACCTCAGGTTTAATGATCTTAAAGGTGGATCTAGAGCGCCTTACTTTCCTACATCACTTAATATCGCCAGGGTATATCAAATATTTATCCTGCCTTGGAATCCCATCGCCATTTTTATTTTGATGTCAATGGGAGTCCTATGGAGTGTTGTGGATTTACTATCACCCTTTATAATCGCATTTACTTAGAGTGATGGCACGTTAAACGGATTCCCCTCACCCGAGAGAGTTTGATGGAGTTTTTTTTTGTCGATTTATCATCACTTTATCGAGATCGCATTCACATATAGAACAAGGAAACGTTACACAAATGCAACTCACCCAATAAAGTCCGATGAAGTTTTGTGGATTTACCCTCACCTTGTCGAAATCACATTGACATAGAATGAAGACACGTTACACAGATCCAACTCACCTTGGAGAGTCCGATGGAGTTTTGTGGATTTAGCATCACTTTAGATACATTATCTTGAAGAGAAAAACTGCGCGGGTCCCTGTTGCTGTAGCCAATAGTATAGACGATAAAGAGGAATACAATATACAGGATAATCTCCCTTAAAACATCGAAAGATTTTGTTTCCTTTTGTCTAGCAGTCTGTGCGGCCTTAAGATCATCGCCTGTGAGAGGTTCGATGGTCTCCCGTTCACCTCCTATAACACAGCACACACATCAGTTAGAGTCGTCTAAATTTAATGAAGTCGCCACGAAGTTCATTCCAAGGCTGGATGACTATCCTAGAGCTGAGCTTGTCCTTCCTTATTATACACTGCCGTGAGTCATGCCGAGCTTATGCTCAAATGGACACACCAGTTTATGTCCGAGTCCATTTAATCTCGAAATCGCATAAATGTTCAAAACCACAACCATGAGAGTTCTGGTAGGTCAAAGTCGCCTGGCTTGTAAGTGTTTGATAGTAATAAAATACATTATAGACAAAATTTATGTTGTTTTCTTTCCCTCGTATTTATACAGTGTATGACACATACCTTCGGTAAAAATAAACATTAAGTGAAGAAATTAAAAATAAAACATGGATTTGTCCCTATCTAGACGTTTATATAACCTGGGATTACAATATACATGTATATTGGAATCCCAGATATACCGTATAGAGAGGGACAAATCCATTCATTTAGTTAAAAAAAAATTCTTCAGTTATTGCTTTTTTTTCTCGAATGTATGTATCAAACACTTTATAAACACGAAAAAAAAAACAACAAACAACAACAACAGTAGTTTTGTCAATAATGTCGACGGTGAGGTTAGTAAATTGGCGTCCTTGCTCATAATCTTGATTCTGATTACGACAATACAGATAAATATTTTCACATGCTAGCGTCGATTTAAATCGTACAAATTAAGACTGGTGTAAACAAGGATGGGTAAGCTAGTTGGAGATATTAATAGAGACATGTTTAGGTTGAACTATCACATACCTTCAAGACTGACCGACATACTCTGATTTGTTTTAATTTCATTTTTGTCGAAGCCATCACTGGCACTTTCCTCAGGTTTTCGAATAAAAAGAGCCAGAAGCGCAGCTATGACCAACACCTTTATAAGATCAAACAAATACACAGGTTGTAAATTACCCAGGTAAAATGATTCTTGGAAGAAAATGAAATTGAAAAGAATGAGACTTATGGAAGTAATTACCTTTATGGGATCTATCACAAGAAGACTTTCAAAGAATGAGAGAATAAATGATGTCAACCATTCCTCTGATTTTGTCTTGCCCCATTGCTGACTGTAGAGGAATAAGAAGAATGCTGATAGAGAAACGGAGAGGACAATAACCGCCCAAGCCACGTAGATACACGCATGTGGTAACTGTTTCTGTTTGGCACTATGGAAGCCGCGAGCGACCAAAGCGTTAAGCAGTTTATTATCCTTCTCTGAAGTCTTCAACAACCTAGATGTATCACAGCAGATATATGATTCTATTCGATGCCAATGAGGTTTTGATTGTTTGAATAACCAAACCACCAACACATTAACTGGCATGACTATCAGCAGACTCAAAATAGACACATATAGCTGTTCTAAAGAGAAGCGAAAAATACCCATATGGACCACAGTTGGGTTGACCACATTCTCTCCAGAAAGATAAAACATGGCATTACTGATCATGGTGAGGAAGAGTAGACATAAACAGCAGGAGAGACGCTGTAGACGTGTGAATTGACTTCTCTGAGGACGCAACAACACCGAGAACCAGAGGTGGCTGTCTGTAAAGTTTTTTCGGGTGTTGTTGTAAAAGAGTCCACTGAAAGTAACCAGTTCTTGTTTGGCAGATACCGCCAGTAGTCTTTCTATCATCCCATCCTCCTTGTCAACAGCCAACCAACGATTACATTGGAATATATACCTGAAACAAAAGCTCCATATTGAGATTAAGATTGTATCTGCTCTTCAGGCCCTTTGCTTGAGATAGAGAAAGTGGAAAGTGCAGCCATCTCAGTCATTTCTTAACGTCACCAGGCTGTCAAGTCTTTCCTCAAACCTAAATAGTGTTCCTTCACTTCGCTCCAGGGCAGTTTAATAGTCTTTTTTTCACACTACTTTTATTTTATTAACATTTTCTTATTTTGTGTTGCCAGACTTTGTATGGCGTGTTTACCGTTATGAATATTTATGTGGTCGCCAACCATATCATTAATTTCTAGAGCATTTCCACACGTGAAAAAGGTAAACCACATCAAAATCAGACTAAATAGGAAATTTAAGATAAGATAGCTTACTTAAAACGTGTTCGTATGCATGCTTTCAAGATGAGAAAAAAAAAATGCTAGCTGACATAACATAACAAGGTATTTATGGATATACAACTTCTGGGTTTAGCTGAAATGGCCGGCCCAGAAATACCTTACCCACATATTGTAGCTAGCAGACGGCCAGCGATATTTTAACTGAAGAGCGTGGGAACGGTATGTGCTATATAAGGAAAAGCAAGATGGCCAACGACCTCTAGATGGTCTAAGAGCATTAAAAACTGGTCAACATGTATGTGCCAATCAAAATGAACATGTTATTTTCACGTGTTAAAATAACACAAGTTATCGCACGGCTCAGAAGTGAGGATATCGGGTTTGTTGTGTGAGAATTGATATTCTATCCCCTTTAGCCAAGTTCAACATGGGTATCATAGAAACTTCAATCATGGTATAATGGAGAATAATGCACAGGAGCGCATTCACAAGAGAAACTGTTACGTCACACAGTGTTTGTTTGTCAGTCATTCCTTCGTTCCTTGAGCATTTATACTTTTATAGTAGCTTTTTTGAATGCTTCTCTAGTGGTTACAATTGGGCTTGGTCTTATGATGTGTTTATCGTCTATATCGATATTTGTGATTTAGGCCTAACCAAGGTTTCTTTACTTCATAATTTGATCTTGGTACTTTTTTTTTAGATCTTTGTTAATGTTTTCCCCATCAGTTTCGTATCATGTGTCATACGAATAATTCTGAAGATTTTAGACGAATCTTTACTATCTTTCTCTCTGACAATTTTTTCTCTCTTTAATTATGTTCTCCAAATATATACCTAGTTCCACTCCACTTCAGCTTTTACAAATGACATAGTATATCTAGACGAGTGAAGACTGACCTGCTATCTGTTTGGATATCCTCCACAACCAGCTTTTACAAATGACATAGTATATCTAGACGACTGAAGACTGACCTGCTATCTGTTTGGATATCCTCCACAACCAGCTTATACAAATGACATAGTATATTTAGACGACTGAAGACTGACCTGCTATCTGTTTGGATATCCTCCACAACCAGCTTTTACAAATGACATAGAATATTTAGACGTCTGAAGACTGACCTGCTATCTGTTTGGATATCCTCCACAACCAGCTTATACAAATGACATAGTATATTTAGACGTCTGAAGACTGACCTGCTATCTGTTTGGATATCCTCCACAACCAGCTTATACAAAGGACATAGTATATTTAGACGACTGAAGACTGACCTGCTATCTGTTTGGATATCCTCCACAACCAGCTTATACAAGAACCAAGAGGCGTTTCGCCCTCGGCCTGAATTGTCATGCCAGATCCTCATGTACTGTAGGTGACCTAACCCGGACGGAACAGCCATGACAAAGTGCATCACACTTCGGCTAAGGATTTCCTACAAGAACAAATGAATGAGTGAGAAAGACAAAATACAGTAAATGAACCTGTATCACTGGTGACCATTACACCATCAGAGCATATATGACATTAGAAGTAAGATAAGTGTTCTTGGAATTCGCAACAGTATAGCATCAGTGATAGTCGCTTATAGTCGAGTAAACGACGACCCATAAGTGGCCAGGAAATCGAGTAAACGACGACACACCATATTTGTCAGGGGATCGAGTAAACTCCGATCCATCAGTTGCCAAGAGATCGAGTAAACGACGACCCATAAGTGGCCAGGAGATCGAGTAAACGACGATCCATCAGTTGCCAGGAGATCGAGTAAACAACGACCCGTCACTGACCAATAGATCTAGTAGACGATTACTCATGACTGGCCAGGAGATCGAGTAAACGACGATCGCATCACAGTCCAAGAGATCAAGTAAACGACGACCCATCACTGGCCAGGAGATCGAGTAAACGACGACCCATTACTGACCAGTAGAGCGAGTAAACTACGACCAATCACTGGCCAGGAGATTGAGTAAACGATGAACCATCACTGACCAGGAGATCGAGTAAACGACGACCCATCACTGACCAGGAGATCGAGTAGACGACGATCCATCACTGACCAAGAAATCATGTAAACGACGACCCATCACTGGCCAATAGATCGAGTAGACGACGATCCATCACTGACCAGGAGATCGAGACAACGACGGCCCATCACTAGCCATCAGATCGATCTTCATGAACAGCACGGTTTGAACCAAAAGTTAGCTGCAAAATACCTCTTTCAATAACTACACTGCATTTTAGGTTGTTTATTTCTAGCGAAGGCATAACGAGAGATGATAACTTACATTTCTGATGCCATCATGTAGTTTTCGGACCCCGGTATCCGCGTCTTCACCAACAATAACAAATCCAATCCTTGACTTGGTGCCTGCTCCGATCCTCATACCGGTGTACACGGTTAATATATACAGATATCTGTCCTTTTTAAAATTATCGGCTAAGGACGTTACTCCCCACTGCAAATAAAAATCATAAGGGGATTTTTTCCCCATCGAAAATATGTCAATTCCTGAAATGTATAGTATTTGGGTTCACCATTCATCCATAAACCGAGTTTTAAGAACAGGGATCCAAAGAATATGCATATAGAAGTAGACAATTCCCCATTACAAAATGTAACCGACCAATAAATTATCAACACAAAATAAATATAGCAGCTCCTAAAAGGGAATGAAAACAATAATAGTTAATAAAACTGCAATTTTTTTCTATAGGACCCCCTGTTTTCTAATTGATGTTAGTAAAATGTATGGTGGATTTTTTAGTCATATTTTATTTTTATATTTTTAACAAACAAAAATTCTCAAAAATTCTCAAAATACAATATATTTGACTAACAGCACCGACATTGAATGACTTGACTGAGGAAAGCTGATAGCAGTTTGATAAACAACTTGATAGGTGATGTAATTATAATAGGGTTTTTCGTTTCCCTCTCCTTTAATCATACATTTAGGTTAGTGCTGGATAACGTTTGAAGGCTTTGTGTATTTACCTTTAAGATGTCATGCTGGTCCTTCTGTCTTGCCCAGACAGCTAAAAATGAATAAATCACTAGAAGTCCAAAGACACAGGCGAACACGGAAGCATTGTCCTGAAGATCAATTCTGGCGAATACTGTGGAGAAATCTATGGTGTTTACAGGCGCCAGAAAACTGTGTCCTATATTCAGCACTGACATCAACGGCTGTTCACAAACACAAGTGCTGCTCTGAAGATCCGATATTTCACTAAGCTTCGAAGAATGTAAAATAATAATCTCCATAGTTATTGTTTGTCCACAGGCGGGCAAAATTGTCAAAGTTCAATAAACGTTTAGTCCAGAACCATTGGTGGATTTTTATTTTTCCTTTAAGAGTAATAATCTGGACACAGTAACCATAACCCCGTCATCCATGACATTTATTAAGACTTGACAATTAGTTTATCTTATTTATGTTTTAATTATTAATAACTTCTAATTGAATTGCACTTTAGAGTAATAATTTCAGTTACTTCAATAAATAAGAAGGACAATTAACGTTAACTTGCTAATAACTTATTAATGTTACCTGACAGTCGTGGCTGGTGTAGCTATCACCAAGCCAGGCGTGGCATTGTTCTGTGGCAATCGCTATCTGGAAACCAGTTTGTCTAATTTGACTGAAGTTTGAACTACTCTCTAACATAGGTTGAAAAACTTTTCTGTTACCAGTCAATTCATCCTCTTCTTTTAATGGCTTCAAATCTGCAATTATTACAGAATTTTATAATTGTAAATGAACATTAACTTGCAGTTTTATGTTTCGCTTATCGTTCAACACATTGAATCATTTGTTAGCATATTTCGAGTTAGGTTTTTATGCGGTATGTAAAACTGGTAACACTTGCCTAACGGAATGGGTTTCAGACCAATGTAGACTGTTCCTGGGAGAGTGAAAGTACGCCCGGGGCAGATGGCTTTCAATGTATCATTCTCTAGACGGTTTGTCTTTGTCGTGTAGTCAAAGTCTGTAGCTGTGGGGAAGCTGTCATACTTGAAATAAACTTCATACTCCATGTTATTAACTTCAGGTTTTATATATACATTAGTAGCCAGTCGAGGAGAGGTTAACTCCATACGGTGGTATAATAACTGGTCTCTGTCCAGACGTATGAACTTTGGGACTGTCCAATGAAATGTCACAGGTACCGAGTTAGGCATGCTAACCTTTTGTTTCAAGGTCATGTTTGTATCTAAAAGGTCATGTTCGTCCCAGAAGTCTTCTCTTTCCAACGATACCTTTACTGTGGGAGAATTAACAAACTCGGCTGAAGAGCTGTTGTCCAGTAAGTTGAGTTTCTTGTTCAGAATACTCATCTGAAGAGGAACAAATGGAAATTATTCATAAAATGAACTGGAAAATAAAGTTCCGTCAGCAGAAATGTGCAAAATTGAGTTCTCTGGAAAAATCATAAAAAATACAAAAGGAATAGGTATTAAAAGCTATTTTCTCTGTTAACACACCATACTATATGAAAATCACCAAATAATAATCCTACCTTCATTTTTATTTGTGTACTCATGTCGATATCAAATGGATCTTTTGACTGGGATTTCATGACAATGCCGTTGGCCACAAACGACTGGTTTAAGACATGACCTAAACTGTTTCTCTGAACAGCCACTGCACCTTTAGCGTTCCCAAATACTGCTGATTTCTGACCCGACACGAGGAAAACCGAAGCCGCGTCTAGTATCTGATCCACAGAGCGATCCAAGGTCGAAAGTAAGGATTGAGCCTGAAAAAGTCCAAAAATGAGAAGGGGAAATTTTATCACATAAGCCCTCAAGTCAAAATCTTCAGAAGAAATCTTGCTTAATGTGAACACATTATAGGGCACGATACTTTTCTTCTTTAATCCTGTGATAACAAATATCTGAAATCATATCAATTAATAATTAAATAAACAACCAATAAAAATCTAGCGAATGGCTGTGAATTGGATCCAGTATGATTTAAGTTTTTATTTCTGTTTAAAATTGTAATTTGTGTAGTTATTGAGTAGAGCCATATAGTTGCACTTTGAGAAAATGTTACCACTGTTTTCCTTCGATTGCAGTTGTATTTCTTTTCAGTACTTTTTCTCATATATAAAAAAGCCCGTTCCTCATCTTGGAGATCTCCCTCCATCAACTTGTCCATTGATGACGCGGACGATTCCATGTAAGCTCGACTTTTCTTAATCGCAGCAAGAGCTTCCCGGAAACTCGCGACTGCTGACGGAATATTTTGGTATGGCTGAGCCGCGTCCAATATCCCAACCACAGAGTTTACCATCGCTGTCAGGAAAATGATAAGACGCAATAAAATTAACGTTGTAATTCCAACATATCCAAATTCGCTTTCATGTATGACACCCTTATGTTTTATACTCACAATTTACTGGGTTGAAATATTTCGTAACAGTGATTGATTATAACGTACTATTTAACACTGCTCCTTCGTGAGTATCGCTCATATCGTCACTGATTATAGTGGAGAGTGGTTCTGCCAGATAACCCAAAGCTGCCCCTGCGTGCATCTGAAATAGAAAACTATCCACAGTAAAACCATCTGAGAGAGAAAAACAAAATAGTCCAAAGTCACAACTCACAACTTCTAACTTCTCGGTGTGGTGGTCTATTATATGTTAAACTATCAGGTGGGAATCACGAGAACAACAGATAGCGGGATCAATAGTAACTTTGAAACTTACCAGAGTGTCATCTGTTACCCTTGTTGGATTTTTTGTGACGGTTGTGAGGCTTCCAGCAACAAAGTGGATCACATCTGATGACGTCACATTGGTTTTGTGGAGAGTTCTGGACAAACCCTCAGTTAGTCTGGTGTTGATCTTTAAGCAACAAAGTTAAAAGTATGGTGACTGCTTAATGCAATGGTGACTGCTTAATGCAATGGTGACTGCTTAATGTAATGGTGACTGCTTAATGTAATGGTGACTGCTTAATGTAATGGTGACTGCTTAATGTA